>OU015493.1:150284998-150562498 GCA_907164885.2 Dolomedes plantarius
TAAAAGAAAATCCCCCTAGTCAAAGGACAGTTGCAAAAGCATTAAAATGTTCGGTGTCCACTGTAAACAAAATGATAAACATTGATTTAAATCTTAAGAAAGCGAAAAAACGCAATGTGCATTGTCTTCATCCAAATCATATCGCTGAACGCAGGACACGCTGCAGAATTCTATATGAGAAACACTTATCCAAAGAAAAATGGAAAACAATTGTCACAATAGATGAATCATGGGTGTATTTAAATGATTGCAACAAAAAAAGAGCCATTTATTATCATAAAAGGGGAGAAAAAATATTTAAGTACATGGTTCAAAGAATCGAAAGAAAGTTTTTCTAAGGGATTCATGATTGTTGCTGGTTTTTCTTATAATGGCAAGTTAAAAATAAAGAGAGTGGAAAAAAATGTCAAGATTAACTCCAAATACTATCAGGAACATATTTTATTGCCAATTTTTCTGAATAAAATACCATCGCTTTACCCACAGTGCCATCAATCTGTGAGACTCCGTCAGGACAAAGCTAGCAGTCACACATCAAAATCCACTGTAAATTTCCTAAAAGAAATGGAATAAAAAACTGGTATCAAGGCCATACCCTTCACTGATATCCCTACTAAATCTCCCGATGTATCACCTATGGATTTTTGTGCTTTCGGACTTTTAAAATCTGCATTATCCAAACGTCGTCCCAAAACCCTTACAGGACTCTGGAAAGCTGTTCAGGAGGAATGGGATAGAATACCTCTTCTGACACTTCAAAAGGCATAATTATCCTGGAAATTGCGGTGTCGAAAGATGGTTCAGAATAAGGGATGTCAAATAGAACATTTAAAACACAAGAAGTTTATGTAATTTAGTTTTGTGAATACAATATACATCGTCTAAAAAATGTGTGAACAGCCTCTGTATATCTTGTAAATATTCAGGCAAACTGAACTAATACTTTTTCATTTAATAGGTTGAGTAACATCAACTGATGTATTCTTAAGTTGCTTATCCTGATTGTGTTTATATTAAGCTAATTTCTTAAGAAAGAGAAGTGACCTGATTAAGATTTGGCATATTTATATGTAATATAATATTTTAGAAGATGGGGACTGAAATAAAGAAGTTTAAGCAGTATGTTTTAGTTTGACTTTGAAAAAGTGAGGAAAAAAATATAGTACTCTTTAAAAAGTCAAAGTTTGTTTATGGTGGCCACCCTGTTATAAAGAAATCATAAAGCAAGTTGGATTTACACTTTTTCAACTAGTTGATTAATTTACATTTATTGGTGTGCTTTTTTTGTTTTTTAATTTATTATTTTAAAAAGTAAAACTATTTTTAACTGTGTTATGAGTTCAAAAAAACTTATCCTGGTTCTTATGTTTGCATTTAGTTTATTTCTTAATAAAGAGTTAGCTAAATTGTTTAATAATGTTCTTTTGTTTTTTCTTTTTTTATGGGGGTAGGGCAGGAGAAATTTAAGATATTGATAAAAAATGAACCGGAAAATTTCTATTAAGTCTTGGAAAAACATAAAATATGTATTACACTTGGAAAAGTCAGAGAAAGTCATACAGTGTTTTAATCATGATTCACATTTTCTTTTAGCTAGAATTTATGTAATTTGAAAAGTAGTTTAATTTTGTTTAAGGAAATACAGTAATAATGTTGTATTCATTAAAAGAGTTATTAAAGTTAATTTGAATGTCCATTATACCTTTCTTTATTTATTATGAATTGAATAAAATATACTTTTGCTGTTTATAACTTAAATTTTTTTTCAATGTCTTTTCTGTATCATGAATTTAATGGTGCAACTATGAAGTACATATTTAATAGTGGGATTATATACTTTAAATATATAAAGAAACTGTACTTGGTACACTTCTCAAGTAAACAGAAGTTTTCATGATAATACTCTGTTAAACCTTTTATTAAGTTTAAAGCTTTAAAAAGATTTAATGAAATTAAATTATTAATTTTATAACTCTGTCAATTAACAAATATCTTTCATAATTTATCACTCTTTGGGAAAAGGGTATTTAAAATATCGTACCATTTATTTTTAATGGAATCTCCCAAAGTTTATGAATACCTCCTGTGGTAAACTATCTTAAAGGCAATACATTGTAATTAGCTTTTTCTCTTGTAATTCTGATATTCATAACTTTTTACAGGTTCTAGAACAGTGTGTTAAAAGATGTGGCATGAAATTCCGATCAGAAGTTGGAAAATTTAGGTTTTTGAATGAAATGATTAAAGTTGTTTCTCCGAAGGCAAGTGTTTCATGCAATTCATGTATAAAATGTGCCTGATAATCTTTGATATTTTATAAATAATTTTTGTATAGATGTAACACAGTGGAGAAAATTTTTACATCATTTTATCCCTCTAGATTCAAGCACAGGGTGTTTAGCAAAAAAGGGCTCCAAAAGTTTTATTTTGATTTCAGGGAAGGCAGGTTAATAACTCAAGGATATAGCTCTAGGTTTTTAACCCCTGGAATAGTAAATACCTTTGCATTATTTTTGTCTCCTAGATCGTTTAAACTATCTATTTTAATGTGTATTACCTGTATAAAACTAGACGTTTAAATTTGCCTGTTTGTTGAATATCTGTATGGCAATAAGACATGGCTTATAAAAGCTGAAGTTTTAGATAGACTGTAGGAAAAATTTTCTTTTCAGTGACAAAAAAATTTTAGGTCTAGGTTAAACCAATCAGAAATACCTGAAAAACACAGCCTCCCTCAATGAGCATTTTTGATTGAAGCATAATATTTAGTTAAAACCATAAAGTGGTTCCATAAAAAGCAAGCACAAAATATCCTAATAAAGGAACCTCTGATATATGAAATTATATTACCGTCTAAATAATGATAAATTTAAGAACAATGATGAATGGAAAGCATGCTATATTTTGTGGCTATCATACTATATCACCTCAAACAGTTGATGAGAAAGAAAAATCTGTGCTGATTAATGATATATTATCATCAGGCAGTGTTATTTTAGAAAAACTGAGGAGAAACATTTTGCTGATAATTCCTATGAAGCATTCAATTAAAAAATTATTTTTTCAAATAAAGTTGTTTAGATGTTTGAATATAAGGAAGAAAATACAGAAGAGGAAATAATTCATATACTTACACATTGTGTATGAATAGGACCAATATGAATTTGTTTTAAAACCTCTTGTGACATGAAAAGATGTTTGTAAAATATAAAAAGCGTATAATGTTAAAAAAATAAATAAAAAAAAATAAAATAAAACCCTTCAAAGTTACTTTACGTTTTACATGTTATAAATTGTAAATATCAAAATTGAGTTTTTTATATATTTTTAATTTTTGTGTTTTAAGGATGTATAACATTTTAGTATTTAGGTAATCGAGCTTCTTCTAAAGTAAAGCAAAAAATAGTAGAATTAATGTTCATTTGGAGTATGGAATTAAAGAATGAAACAAAGATATTTGAAGCTTATCAGATGTTGAAACGACAAGGAGTTGTTATTGAAGATCCTGTATACATACTAGATGTGAGAAAATTTTACTACTAAATTTTATTGATATTTATTGATTTTTATGTTTGTGTGAAAAATTTCATTATTTTTAGCTTTATCTTTAACATTTAGCACATTTTATTATTAATATAGCATTGCAGCACTTATGTTCTTTTCTTCTCATTTTTAATTTGTTGAGTATAGGCCAGTACTTTGTTAGTTTCTTTCTTTATGTCTTTAATGTTTAAATTTGAGAGTATCATTATAGAATAGGAAGAATTTCTTTAAAATATTCTTGTAGATGCGTAACACTTAGTATTTCAATTGAAATGACATATGGGAGATTTTAGGCACAATTATTCAACTTTTTTTACAGTGTAGTGATTTTCCAGACACATTGTATTCTAAAAGTATTCTGTTTTCTATTTCCAGTAGAATGGAATTCAGCTTTTGCCATATTACATTATTGAAAAACACAAACTGAAACTGATTCTGGAATACTTAATCTTCCAACTTTAAAACTTATTTTACCTTTTCTGATGCCTTCACCGTTTGATTCTTTTCATTGGATTTGGATACAAAAGATTTAACTGCATTTATACATGCTAATTTTTTATAAATTTTCAGCTTTAAAGGTATTATTTGGTAAATGAGGCAGAGGACAGAGAGTGAATGTATGATTACATTGTACTTAAAAGTTTCATTCTTAAAAATGAAAAAGTGGACATTAGTATTATGTTTACAATTTTAATATAAATAACTCAATCAAATGAGATTATAAATCCCTGCCCCTACTTCATGCCATATTCTTTTTTATGTTGCATTTATATGTCTTTCATATATTTCTTTTTGTTGGAACTTGGTCTCTCAGGGAATATAAATTTTTAAATTTCTTTTTTTAGCTCATTTTGTAGTTTTATATATATATATATATATATATAAGGGCGTAAAGTTATTAAATTAATTAATTATCAGTATGTAGAAATGAACTTGTTGAGAAATATGTTTGTTCCTGGTCAAATATGTTAAAAAAAATTTTTTATTGTTATTATTAGAACAGAAAGATTCCTTTAAAAAAATTCTACTTTTTGGCTAAAGTTCTTACTTTTCTTCTTGTTTTAGAGAAATTTCACATGCTGTCCCTGCAATTTTCTTTCTATCCCCGTCTGTTAGTTTTTATGATTCTTTTGGCAACAAGAAAAAAATTAGTTAGTGGGAATTTCTCTGAAAAGTGCATCCTCAAATTTGCACAATTCTAGCAATTTAGCTTGATTGCATAAAAGAAATCTTTAGCTAAGGGTTGAATATACAAGCCACAAAAGCATGGTAGACACTATACAGTAGGGTGGAACGAAAAAAACTTTTTTTTGAATTTCAATATGCTCTAGTTTTCAAAAGTTGCCTTTTAACAAAATAAAGACGGAAATTAAATATTAGCGAAATTGGTGCATGTTTTCAGTTAGCGCAAGAAGGGCAAACTTTTGGTTTTAATTAAATTTTTGACAAATTTTGCAGTTATTTCGAAATTGAATACACTTGTAGTACAAAAAAGTAGCAAAATATGTAATTTAAACATTCCTTTTAGTCAGGATATCTGCTAAACAGATTATATAATACGTTTTACTTCATAAA
Organism: Dolomedes plantarius; assembly: GCA_907164885.2. Classification (NCBI taxonomy): domain Eukaryota; kingdom Metazoa; phylum Arthropoda; class Arachnida; order Araneae; family Dolomedidae; genus Dolomedes; species Dolomedes plantarius. The sequence continues at coordinate 150,290,117 of OU015493.1, forward strand.
AATAGTACACATAAAGGCACTTAAGGACGAGGACTTAAAAGACACTCTGACATCACGGTGGAACGAAAAATTTTTTTTTGGAATTTCAATATGCTCTTGTTTTTAAAAGTTGTCTTTTAAAATTAAAATTAAGAATATAAAATATTTTTGCTCTACTAAAATATTTTCAAGTGCCGCAAAGGGCTTCAAAGTGGATATTTTTATGAAAAAGTGATTATATTTGTATTTTTTGTTAATTTCTTTTATAGTATATTAAAATAATGTATATTTGCTGTAAATAAAATATTCAAAATATGATATTTTGACAGAAAACTTGCATATTCTAAGTATTTCTAATTTTTAGATGCCATAACAGAACAACTGATTTTGTGGAATTTCGCGATTTTTATCATATTAATTTTACATTAGCATATTCTTATAATACACATTGGAATGAAAGAAAAACAATATTTAATTGACGGACCTTAGTTAAAATAAACAAATCACACTTATTTAGAAAAATATTAATGTAATGTCTATTAAGGCAAAACATCATTTTGAAAAAAATATTCATGTTTTTCAAAAGTCCATATTAATCACACATGGTTTCCATTACTTATTTCACAGACACATTGAATTGTTTTTTTGTTTCAAATTTTGGCATTATTTTTTGAGAATTTATTTTTGATTTTATCAATGCATCTCTTGGAGAAGTACCACGAACGAACAAGGATGACCAGGTAACTAATTTAACAATCCTATCTACTACTTGTGTGTGACATGGAATGTTGTTGAAGTCAATAATTTGTTTCTCGTGATCAGATTCTTTTGCTTCCTTTATAAACAGTTTTAGTTTGTCATCAGAAACATCCCTCGTCATAGGACGTTCTGTTACTTTAACATCATTCCATTCAATCATATCAATATAATCCTTGGCATCAAAGTTTATACGTGGAACTAAATTCTTTCTGATGCCTCCTTCATTTTCCGCCCTTGCTTTTAGAATCCGGCGTAATCCAAGCTCTCTTACATGACTGCGATCGTCTAATATCATACAAAGGAGGAGATTTTCCGAAGCGGCAAAGTATGCATTTCTTTGAATGACAGGGTCAATTACATTTTTAAGAGTCTAATTGAGGTAACGTGAACAGCTTGCAAGTTTCCACAAGTGCTTCGATCCACGGATACAAGATGGTTTCAGCTTTATGTTAAACCAAATTGGTGCATAAACTTTCAAAATGTACTCAGTCAGTATTCGGAGATTTTTCGCAGGACATTTTGTTCCCACATACAAGCGAAGTATTCGGTTTGCTAGTGTAAGCCATCGTGAATGATAAAGTTTTCCTGGTTTTCTCATGGAGAAATCAGAAGAGCACTTTCCAACATAGATTGCATTATACATTTCTAACAAATATTTTGGGTCCACACTTAAATCATCCTTAATTTCTAGTAATGTAATGTTATTTTCAATAGGTGAAAATTCAATCACTGGAAGTTCAGAGCAGTTTTCTAGTTGTTTAAGAATTTCTCCTCCAAATTCATTTGGGCCTTTAGTTTTTCCATCTAGGAAACAAAATAGGTGACATAGGGGCAGTTCATTTAAATTATTGACTTCAACAACATTCCATGTCACACACAAGTAGTAGAAAGGATTGTTAAATTAGTTACCTGGTCATCCTTGTTCGTTCGTGGTACTTCTCCAAGAGATGCATTGATAAAATCAAAAATACATTCTCAAAAAATAATGCCAAAATTTGAAACAAAAAAACAATTCAGTGTGTCTGTGAAATAAGTAATGGAAACCATGTTTGATTAATATGGACTTTTGAAAAACATGAATATTTTTTTCAAAATAATGTTTTGCCTTTGTAGTACTTTTTTGTACTACAAGTGTATTCAATTTCAAAATAATTGTGAAATTTGTCAAAAATTTAATAAAAACCAAAAGTTTGCCCTTCTTGCGCTAACTGAAAACATACACCAATTACTCTAATATTTAATTTCCGTCTTTATTTTGTTAAAAGGCAACTTTTGAAAACTAGAGCATATTGAAATTCAAAAAAAAGTTTTTTTCGTTCCACCCTACTATACAGTACACCTTGCAGTAGAGGCTGTAAAATTGTATCAGCATAGAATGCCTTACATTCCAAAAGAGTCCATTGAAGTTAAGTCATTGTTATCTAAAATACATTGTCTTATACAATAATTAAAAAAATTATTTTTAAATAATTAGCTTCCTTCTTTAAAGAAATATTTTGTTTGTTATGATAAACAAAATATTTTACTTATATTTGAATCTCTAATAGCAGTCATTACATGAAATAAGCTCAACACATTGAGCTGTAGTAACAGCTTAACAGTTTGTTTCTCTATAAGTTATCCATGGTTATATATGATCCGCCATGAGAACTGTCACAGATTCATCTCCTTTTCTCCCTCCATCCATGGGCAATGCTAAAATCATATTCTATTTATTCTATCTATTATTTTCTATAATTTTTCTTTATAATTTTTTTCTTGCTTGATTTCCTCCTGGATTATTTAGATTCAAATTATACCATTTTCCCTCTTATTTGTTAAACTTTCTAATGTACAGAAATATTTATCAAAGCATATATATGTAAAACATTATTTAGTGCATTTCGCTAATATAATCAATGTCCAAAGAATTTTCTGTTCTGATTATTCTTTTCACTTTCTCAATCTTCAGATAGCATTTATTGATGATTACAGGTGGAACTAATATGATATATTCTCTGAAACAAGCTATACTTTTATAGATATTATGAAAGGAAATTGAAATGTGTTAGGAACACTTGTCATAATTATTCTTTTGTATGTGGCATTCAGTATGCATAAACTTTGAAATTTGTGCATATCATTTTAATTTTTTTATAATGCAAGTTTTAGTAAATAAAATTTGAAAATCTTTGTTTAACTTTGCAGTAGCAAATTACTGATTGACATTTTTCCCCCAACTAGAATTATGAACCTCCTCCTCCTCCACCACCTAGGGTTAATAAAGTCCCTATATTTGAAGATGAAGAAAATGCACAGGTAAATTTATTCTTCATTTAGTCTTATAAAATAAACTATTCCTGAAATACACGTCTTAAATTATATAATAGCCAATGTTCTCAATTACATTTTATCTACAAACCAACTGCCATATGACATCGTCATGCTTTTGATAAACTAGAGCAGTGTTTCTTAAACTATGGGTCGTGACCCTGAATGGGGTAGCAGAGCGAAATTTTAGGGTCAGAAAAATTTAATTATAATACATGAATTTAATTCTTGTCACCCACCGCAAGTATCTAAGACATATATTTTATTTCTTCAAATATACTGAAAGAATGTTCCTCATATTTTATACAGCCTCGATAAAACATCTGATTCAAAACATGTAAATGAAACCATTATGGCATAAAACTAATGATCAGTATTAATTTATAAATAATAATTTTATAATGAAATCGGGGGATTTCTGAAATAGCATTAAATATTCTTTTACCATCTAGCACCACATATTTATGCGAAATGACTTTTTCAGCTTTGATGCTTATTAAATCCAAATATCGATCAATGCCGAAAAACATTAAACATGCTTTACATCCAGCAGTGGTGGTGTGTGTGTTTTTTCCTTCCTTCCTAATGCAGAGGCACTTGTTGTCAAACATTCTGTTAGCCCTTTTTTTTTAAATCGGCATTTTGCATTGTTCCTATGCAAATTCGTCGTATGCTAATTTTCATCGATAGTCAAAATCGTCATATGACGTGAAACCAATGAGGATTGTTTTGGCATCACGACCCACATGCCGTGGGTGTGACCTTGTTCTTGTCCTAATATATATATATGAGCACACTGTTGTAACAGATATACACATATATACCACCTTCCTCTGGTATTCTTTTTACGATTTTTGTTTTGATCATGAATTGTGAATCTGTTACGTTTTATCTAAATAAATGAAGTTATTTTTTACTGGCTGCTTTTTAATTGCTCATGCTCATGCCTACAATAACAGGTTACATTTTTCAATACTCTGCTATCAAGGGTTATGGGCCCAGTAGATGTAACCCATTTTTTTTAATGGCACTTTTTAAGAGCAACTAGTAGTCAGTTTTTCTTGCGTCACCATTAATGGAAGAACGACGTAATTTAAAATGAAGAATGCCTGCGCCCATTAAAGTTTTACTGATGTCTAAGGAAGCTGTTCAAATGATCTTAATGCTTTTTTCATCTTCTGTGTATTAAATGATAAGTTTCTGGACTTTGTAAGGTAAGACTGTTTTTGTTTGTTCTTCATCAGAATGGAAGTTTCAGATCAAATATTACCTCTGACCAAGGACAATTGGGTGACTCTGTTACAAGACATAAAAGCCGTTTCATTACATTATAATTGCTTATCATTTATTGATGGCACAGAACCTGAATTTAAGGAAGAGGGTTCGAAACATAAACAAATAATTGAATATCGGGCTAGAAAAAACAAAGCATTTTCATTAATTTACCTTAGTATTTCACCAGAATATTGAACCTTAATTGCTAACACCCAAGATGTGAAAGAATTTTTTTTAATTTTGGAAGATTATTTTCAACCTAAAACCCGAGCAAGATTTGTAGCATTATCTGACGAATTTATGAGAATGAAACTGGAGGCCGGTGAATCAATCGGAAGAAATTTTTGTAAATCCTAATTAATCACTATTCTAACTGTTAAATTTTTATATTTTTCATGTTTATAATGACTAATTTGCATGGGAAAGGAGGCAATTGTTAGCCATTTTTTTAAAATTGGCATTTTGCGTTGTTCCTATGCAAATTCGTTGTATGCTAATTTTCATCGATAGTCAAAATCGTCATATGACGTGAAACCAATGAGGATTGTTTTGGCCCACGTGCCGTGGGCGTGACCTTGTTCTTGTTCTAATATATATATATATGAGCACACTGTTGTAACAGATATACACATATATACCACCTTCCTCTGGTATTCTTTTTACGATTTTTGCTTTGATCACGAATTGTGAATCTGTTATGTTTTATCTAAATAAATGAAGTTATATTTTACTGGCTTCTTTCTAATTGCTCACGCTCATGCCTACAATATCAGGTTACATTTTTCAATACTCTGCTATCACATTCGCCTATTCTACGCCGCAATTTTACTGCCCATTTTATTGTGGGGGCACCATATAGGCGGACAGCATTACCCCCCATGAAGGGACGACACGAACGGAAGCATTTTTCGTGGTGGGATGCTAGGATTCGATCCGAGCACCCTCAGCACCAAAAACCAGCACACTGGGCCACCACAAGCCCACATATCCAACAGTATTGAATATGGCACCAAGGTTTAATTTGTTATGCAGAATAAAAACAAACACACCCATCTCATTAAAACGTGATTTTCTTTCATTAATTTTTGTATACTTGAAACATGTATAAAAATTACTATTTTTCATATGTATATTGTTTGCCAAAGAAATATATTATTGATGAGGAAATATTTATCTTTACATCCTTAGTTCCTGGGGTAGCGAAAAAATCTTGATGATAAAAAGATGTTATGAATGAAGAAAGTTTAAGAAGCACTTAACTAGAATGTTACTGCAGTATAGCCTGATACTTGCAAATTATCAAATATTTATATAACTCTCAGTTACAGTCAGATAAATAGATTTATAACCTAATTTCTGAAATGGCAACAAGTGTAAACTGTCACCTTCTTTATTCATACTAAAATTTGTTTATGAATAATGCATATAGTTTGGTTATAAATGAATTTTAGCACAGCTAAAAATTCAGAGCCCCTGCCAGGATGAGTCTGATATATCATTTTATTGACCAGGCCCCTCCTAATCTCAGTCAGTGTTCATGGAATGTAATGACTGGTTTTAGATGTGACCTTTCAGCACTCCATTTAAAATACTTATAATGTATCGTTAATTACTTAAATTGCTTAATTTTTGTAATAATATTTTTTTTTCAATTTAATGCTAAATGGCATTATAATAATATAAACTATTATAGTTTTATAATAAACTAGAACATCTCTAAAAACTTGTAAAATCACAATTTAAAGTAAATATATTATTGAACTTTACAGCAACAAAAGATTAAAAAAAACCTTTGTTATTGACATAAAAGGGCTCTTTTTTTTTTGTTTCCACAGGAATGTAAATCTTAAGTTATTTAAATTAGCATTTTATTCATAGGGTCATCAAAACATACTTTTTTTAAAATTTAATATCTTAAAGTTATACCTTAAGTTCGACAGCTCCTGAGTACAAGGGCAAAATAGACCTGACCCATGTTATTAGGGAAAAAAATCAAGCCTGGGTATGTTCAACCCAAGGTAAATTAAAGGAAAATGGGCCTATGTATTTTCAGGATAAATTTATAGAATTGGCAAGTTTAATATTTAGTTTTTTATTAATGTCTGGCCTTCTGTAAAGATATTTAAGAAATGTTCATGCTCTAAAATTTGTTAATTTTCTAACTGAAAATAAATGCGTATGTTTTAAGTATATGTCATTCTTATAGCAACTTCAAAGATTGCTTCGCAGTAGGAATCCTGAAGATTTACAAGCTGCTAATAGATTAATAAAGAACATGGTTCGAGAGGTAAAGTGAATGCTTTTTATTTATTTATTTTCATTGTTCTATATGTTAAGTCTATCTGATTTCTTCCTCTAACAGCATCACATAGTTTAAACTCTTATGAATGACTTTACTACATTTGTAATCATCACATCTTTCTACATTGAAATGATGAGCACTGTTTTTAACTGACGATATCATATGAGCTTGTGCAAGCCAATTATGCATTGTAAGGCTCTGTTTTATGTTATTTACAGAGATGTATATAAGCATTCAGTTTATAACAATTTCTGACCTTAAAATAAAAAGAAAAAAAATCTATTTTCAAGTTATTGTTTTATTATTTGAAGTTAAGACTATTGAAGCTGGTTGTTCTTTACAAGATTTTTAGATTTTAGATGACATGTGGCTGTAGTATGGATGCTTGTATAAATAATGCATAAGTATTTCTACTTATGTTTTGGGATAAGATGCACTTGGATTCAGTGCTGAATATTTGTATTCACACTAGTTGAATACCCATGCTTCACTACGCAGTACATTCAAATTAAATTCAACAGTCAATGTATGTAATTAATGCCAAAAAATATAAATATATATATATATTTATAAAAAAATATTGTAATGGATATTTTTATAGACAAAATAATGTAGAAGAAAATATTGAAATTAAATCTAATAGAACATACTAAAGAATATAGTACAGCTTTAAGAACATTTCTTTTACTGTATTTTAATATTTTTTTGGATAATGTCCAACCATCTGCCACATTACAAAGAAGAAAAAAAAATTTTTTTTGCCTGTTTTCATTGTTATGCATGTGACACAAAATTAATTTAAAGTATCTCAAAAAGAAAAGAAACCATCTGATCAGCATTTAATAAATTAAATTCTAAAAATTAATCTTTAAAAATTGACGAAAAATCAGAAAATTGAGGTAAAGATTCAAAAAAGATTTCATTTTAAAGGAATTTTTTTTATCCTTCTTGTGATATAAATTTTATAACCCTCATATTATTATTTTAAATGCAAACTTTAAAGAAAAGTTGTTACAAAAACAGCTTAAAAAAATTAATTTAAAAAAATCTAAGAAGAATTTTTCAAAAAATATCTCTTAGTGCACCCCTACACTATAAGAAGAATCGCCATGCAAAATTTCAACCCTTTAGGTCCAGCGATTTGGTCTGTGCATTATCTGTCAGTCAGTCAGTTATGGAACTGTTTTATATATGTAGATTATTAAGGTTAATATTTGCTCTGAGTGCACAGAGAAATATGTTGTTTCATTTAAAGTTATCCAATAACTTTTTCATTCTTAACTTTAAGGTATTTATAGAACAACGAAATATTTTTTGTAGTTTACCAGATTTGTTGATTCTAGATGACATATGGCTACAGTATGGATGTTTGTATAAATAGTGCTATTTCCGAAATACTTAATTTTTCTTCCTGAGCAAATGAGTAATATATTACATAAAGTTTTAATATTTTCAGGCAGATAAAAGGATGGAGTTAATGGCTAAGAGATCAACAGAGCTTGAGACAATTCACAATAATGCCAGTGTTCTAGCTGACATGTTAGGTCATTACAAGCCAGGGGAAACTTCAGAAGAAGAAAAAGATTTAATGAAGGTTTTTAATTTTATTTATATAGTTATTGTATTTAGTAATTATTGTGCAGTTAAAAGTGTAAACTCAAAGGACCTTACTGAAATATTCAATGACTAACAGTGACATTATGAATTTTTAATACGGTGAAACTCTGTTCCTAAACTTTTTTCCAGACCAACCAAAATTAATTGTATGGCATGGAAATGTGCAGAATTGATGTGAAGGTATATTAACTGTAGTGTAAGAAAAAAAAATGTGTGGTTAAATATCAAAGCTATAAAACAATTTAAAAGTATTTTTAGTGATCAAATATTACATTCTATTAAATCTTGAAAAAAAATTGCAAATTTTGCTGTTTATTTTATTTTGAGAATATTTCTGATTATTGGCAGACTTTGATAATGTAATCCTTGTTAATCATGCAGCACAATAGTTGTTTTTAGTAACTATAATCCATCTAGTATAAATTGCATACATGCTTTAATTTCCATACTGTCTTAATTAACATCATTGCAGGAAAATTCTTTTAAATCTTTTTTTTTTTTTTTTTTTTTTAGATCTTACCACATTACTGCATATTCATTCAAAACAAAGGAAAATTTTCAGTTTTCTGCTATGTATAAGATTAACAGAATATCCTCCTTTTTCTTAGGTTATAGTTTTTTTTTGGGTCCCTTTCTATTAAACACTCTTATGCAGTATGTGCAACTACAAAGACGTGTTTATTTTAGATTTATTTGTGAGCAGTGTATTTATATTTCAGAAATTGGGTCTTTTAACCAAATTCTTTTTAACCAAAATGTCTTCAATGATAAAAAAAAAAATAATAATAATAATAATAAGGACATATTTTGTTTGTGGATTCTTTTAAAAGTTTGAAATGCTTTTAGTAAGAAAAGTAGTTCTGAAAAGGGTAAAAATAATTGGAAATGAGAAAAATTTACTTAGTTCATTAACACATAAATGTGTTTTTGGGCATTTTAATGAAGTAATGTATTAATTACTAAGAAAATAGAAAAGAATGTATAAATTGAGGTAGTCTGAAATATTACACAAGAAATTTCCAAAATAATTACAATGAATTATTAGCTTTAAATTATAACCAGAGAATAAAAAATAGGTTGGAAACAGTGTAAAATTAGGACAAGAATAAGTCATTAAGAAATTTCTCAGAAATCTAAAGGAATCTAAATAAAAACTGATTTTTTGTTGAGCATGTAGTGTTATTTTATGAGGTTCCTTAAAACTCAGTTATAAATACTGAAAACACAGCAGCAATTGTAGAAATTTTGAATTAATTGGCATAATTAATTTTAATGTTGTTTTTTATTATATTGGCAATATTAATGGAAAATGGTGAAGAAAATTTTACCAAACGTACATAAATAAATTTTCTTTTGAAAGCTCAAAATCTTGTTGATTCGTTAAAGTGGAAATGCAATTGTAATTTTCTAAGAAAAATTTTATTGATAATGTAGAAGATTTTAAAGTATATGCAGACACATAAAGATTTGAAATCTCTCTTTGTTTCAAAAGAAATATTTTAAAATTTATAATACAAATGAAGGACAAAATTTTGAAAATTTTTACTGTAAAATCTAGAAATTATGTTCAAATGAGGTCAAGAGCCAACAGCTGACAACAACATCTGGTTGAAATAATGCTTACTGGGCTTCTGGGTAATATGCTAGATCCTTGTGCTGGGGTTTAAAACAAAAATATGTGAGAGTGAGCACTCTATCAACACAATGACAAATGTGCACCACTCTTTCTAATTTTCTACTTACAAGATGATGTCAGAAAATTTCAAGCTGACCTGAAACAATCTTCTTAGGGATAATAACATTTGTGCATTAATTCAGAATTTAATTGACTCTAAAGAACCACACTCTTCTACTGAAGACATTTGGTTGAATTCTTAATTACTAGCTGCTGCGCGACCAGCATGGTCACTTTTAGTTTTATATTTTCTTTTGCAAAACAAACAACTCAACTGAAAGTAACATATGCAAGGAATGTTACCATTACCTGTCATCCTAAATATACATTGTTAAGGAGTAGTGAGAGCTCAGCCAAAAAATTTATAATCATTGCTAAATTCACTATAAGGCTGATTCTAAAACATTGTGATTAAAAAATGTGAATTTCCATTACTTCAGAACAGAGTTAAAGATAAGACTGAAAAACCCAACACCAATGATTTTTAAAATTCCCTCTCTGTATGTACAATTTTTCAAAATTAAGATATCTACACTTTATCATTATATGAAATAAGAAATTGTTGGGGAAAATTTTTTTCACTTAAAAAATGGAGTAAAAATTCAGCAAGTACTAAAATATAGTGTCGATTACATCACTTTCTGTATGCACTATTGTTCACAATTCAGGTATCTCTACTTAATCGTATCAAATAATTAATTGTTGGAAAAATATCTTCACTTTTAAAATGGGGTAAAAATTCAGCAAGTACTAAAATATAGTGTGAATTACAACTATGATATTCATAAAACTTCTTGATATACACAGTTGAGTATATCTGAAGTAGGAGATACTACAGTGACAGAAAAATGGACTCTAGATAAACCTACATACAACTGTTCATGACTAATTGCTGGATTTGATAGGTCTAAATATATTTTATCAAAAGATCAGCGGTTGTAACAAATGTTGCCACTACACACACGCGATTTTAAATTGCAGATGGCTGCTAATGTTCACATCTGGTAGTTGCAACTGTTGCCATTCGTAGTGTAGAAATATCATCAAATTTTGTGCTGCATACCTACACGTTTTTTATATATATATATAGATTTACATGAACCAAACATGTACATCTATACTATTACTCTGAAACCATTAGACATTAAATAAATAAATTCAATTCTATTATTGAACCATACAGTTCTGACATTCATTTTGTACTATTTCCACCTATGCCCCATAAGGAAGAACTAGCAGCCTCAAAAATTTCCAAACTTTGTGCTGCTGGAATGAAAACTGCAACAGGGTCAGCTTGTGCCCCCTAAAACTCACAGCTTAATGGAATCTACATCTCTTCCTCTCTCTTGTTAGGCCTGATATGAGGCACTAGAATATCGTGCATAATTCAGGACTATTTGGACAAGAATCAGTATTTAAAAAAATAATAAATGAAACACACACACACAACTTTGCTATAAAGTAGCATATCTTAAACTGTGGATTGCAACTCCAAATGGGGTCGCAAAGCGAAATTTTGAGGTTGCGCAAATTTAATTCTGATACATGGCTTTAATTCTTGTCTCCCTCTGCAAATATCTGAGACATATATTTTATTTACTATTATTTTACATATGTATATTGTTCACCAAAGAAATAAATTATTTATGAGAAAATATTTATCTTTATATCCTTATTTCCTGGGGTCATGAAAATATCTGGATGATAAAAAGTGGTCATGAATGAAAAAAGTTTAAGAAGCGCTGCTTTAAAGCCCTAGGTATCAAAGAAATTTTTAGACAGTTTTCACTTTGAACACTATATTTAAATTAGACTTTTATACCTTCAGTTTCCTTTACCCCAACAATTCTTAGTTCTCCCACTGTGTTTGAACCCCAAATATTGGAATCAAGATTTGTTGGTACATCAGGCTTTTTATGTTTAAAAAAAAAAAAAAAAAAACAGTTACTTTAAAAAATTCAAGAAAGTGTTAGAAAGATCACTCAAAAAATGATTGATTTTTAAAAAAGGTCATCATGTTTTTATAAAAATAACTAATTGTTAATGGGGTGAGGGCAGAGTTCTCCTATATAGAGCTAGTGGAAATACTAGAAAGAATTACTTCACTCAAATGTATGCTCAAGCTCAAAAGAAATTTTTAAATAAAATTGCAGCAAATTTCTTAAAGTAAGTGGGGGGGGGGGGGGGATTTTGGGTTGATTAAGGCATTTCTTATAATTATGTGATTTTAGAATTTTATGAGTTCACTTTGACACTTAAGTTTAGTAACATTGGCTGTTTACAGGTAATGAATTTCAGTAGAGTTTTAAGTTCAAGCAAATTAGGTGTTACAGTCTGTGGAATATGAGTGTTAGTTTCACATTTGGTATATTTATTATTTTTAGGAGTTATTTGAAAGCTGTGAAAGACTGCGTCCAAAATTGTTTCGTCTTGCAGGTGAATTAGATGAAAAAGATGAAGGTCTAAGTATGTATTGTTTTATATATACATATATAAATCCATCTTGCACAAAATAAATAATGGATTGAATTCATTTTGTTTTTAATGTATTGTTAAAACTTTTAGGTGATATTTTAAAAGCCAATGATGAGCTTACTGTTGTAATAAACAATTATAAAAAAGCTATGGGTGTATCATCAGAAAATGGAAGCTCTGAAACAAGTAAGTACTATTTGTGCTTATTAATTAATACTCATTATAATGGCAATTTTGTTTATACTTTTGAATATTTACAAAATCAAAATTAATAGAAAGAATTGTAGAACCCTCATCTAACTTAATTTTGTAATTCAGACATTCCATGAGCTATTTGTGCAATATTAATTAAAGTGACCCTATTTCATATAAATGAAATCCTTTGTAAAAGAACAAAACTTATTTAGTTAAATTCTTTTCTTGAAGAATTTAACTTTAAGAACATAAAAAACATTACTTTACAGTTGATTTTTTTCTACAGTTTATTGTTTAGTGCTTTTCAAGTACACCTATACCTCGCTATACGGCCGCTCTTTATACGGTATTTCGCTATAACAGCTTTTTTTTTTTTAATTGTGGCATTTATTTTTATCCGTATCAATCTCCAAATTCAATGTGGCTTTTTTTTCTGAAAAAGGAATGATTACGTTTAAAAGAGTTAATGAACTAATTATATATATAACGAAAATAGTCTTTGTAATACTTATGTAACAAATATGTTTACAATTCACCAATTAATACAAACAGAAAGAAAAACCAACCAGAAAACAAAAAAGAATAAACACATCAAACTACACTAAAGTGACAACGCAGTAAAATGATGACAAAAGCAAAATGTAGCAGTGTCGCCTAAAGGGAGAAGCTGAAACTAAACAGGAGGGGTCACTATTGGCTGTATAATGAAACATTGTGGGCCATAATTAAAAAAGGGCCGTCATAGCAAAATGCCATATATAAAGAGCTGCTATATAGCGAGGTATAGATGTATTTGTGGACTGTAATTTATTGACTTATTTTTATTATATTATAGATAAAATTAATCTACTGTAATTTATTTTTTTAATTTCAATATTCCTAGACAGCTTTAACGTGCATAAACATTTTACTTTCTCAAAATTAATCTTAAGTTTTTATAGTTCTATTGTCTTCAAAATGTTTTTTTAAAATATCATTGAAAATTCTTTTAGTCAGTTTACATTTCTATATTTAGCTTTTATATTTTACAGAGGAGTATTCCTTACTGGATCTTGGCTCACCTGTTCAAGAAAATAAGAATAAAGCTATAAATTCTTCTCTTTTAGATGATCAGCTTTTAGCTTTAGGTATGTTGTTAAACTTAAGTATGATCAATTCATATATAGCTGCAACTTGTAGTATTTCTATGCAGTTGCATTTTTCCTTCAGTCATATCTTACTCATCTTACTGAGAAACATGTTAACCATTGGGCTTGAAGTTCTAATTTTTAAGTGTCTACTTCGTAGCTTTCTGCAAATTTACCTGATGTTTTCAATCATTTCTCTCAATACTGATATATAGTAGGTACATTTAGTTCAGAAACTTAATTCTTCTGAGCTCAGTTGTAGTTTAGAAAATATGAGCATAAAGGAGGGAAAAGAGCTTGGATGTGTATATTAAATTTCATTTCAGTTCTATTTGTTGTCTTAACAGTATATTGGCAAAGATGGCTTGTTTAAATTCTGTGTGATACACTGGAATGCTGCCCCCCCCCCCCCAAAGAAAGAAAAAAAAGGTAATTCAAAATAAATTTTAAAAGAATTACTGAGAAAAATCTTTAAAATTTTAAAGCCATGTGAAGATAAAATTAATAAAATTAAAGTATCTGACAATGTTTAAAAGACAAAAATTCCAAAATTGTTTCTAATTATTTTTTTTTTTTAAGATGGTAAATTTATGTTTCTAAATCTGCTTTTATTTTTTTTATACGATCATTAGAAATAAATTAGAGTGATTTAAAGATCAGCAGCAACTATGAATTTCAATACAAGTTGAAAACTTTAATTTTGTTTTCTGAAGAACTTATTTTTCATCAAAAATGTAAACGACTCATGTGATAACTCAAAATCTAATGATATGTATATGAAATTTTTCACGTTTTTCATAATACTAAGAATGTAATGGACTACAGATTTGGTTCTAGATATATATTATATGTTGATTTATAGCTACATTTATAAAAAATCTCATGGAAAATTACTAAAATTTTACATGTAATTGCATATAATGACCTGTATTTTTTTTTTTTTTTTAATTGCGTATTTCTTTTATTTATTCACACTTGCTATGTATATAAAACATATTTATTCACATTCACGAAACAGAATACACAACATTGAAACAATGCACAGCAGAGCAAGTTCTCTAGCTGAGCGTAATGCTCGTCTATCTGAAAACTAGGTCACTGCAAGAGAGCTTCTCAATCATGAGTAACCATGGTGATGTTAGCGTTTCAAGGGAGCAGATGCCATCTATTGGGGATCCGTGACATCCTTCCCACCCTGGTCAACCTCAAGAGGAATGACCAGCTGTGCAGGTCTAGTAATTTCCCTTTTATCAACACGTAGCACACATGATCGAATTTCTCCATCACAACCTTTGATTACTCTTTCGACACGGGCCTTTTTCCACATATGATGTGGTCTCACATCCTCCTGTAATAGCACAATATCTCCTATACTGATGTGAGTGTGCTTGTGAATATTGCACACTTGATGGTGGGTGCGTAATTATAACAAATATTCTTTTGGCCACCTTTTCCAAAACGTTTTCAGTAAATCCTGCTGTTGTTTATAAAGTCGTACAAGTTTTATATTTGTAGACTCTGGATCTGAAGGCACTATCGTTAATTTTTTACCGGTTAGAAAATGAGCTGGAGTCAAGGCTTCTTCGGTGTCATCATTTCCTTGTTCATACACTAGTGGTCTGCTATTCATGGCGGCTTCCACTCCCACCAATGCCGTAGAAAGACTTTCTTCATCTAATAATGCACGACCAAGGGATTTTTGAAGAGATCGTTTTGTTAAACCTATTAACCGTTCCCACCACCCTCCCCACCAAGCCACCCGTGGCACAATAAACTTCCATTGTATGCCGTTATGAGCATAAAACTGTTGAACCTTAGTTGATGATAGTGCATTCCATAAAAGGATCAATTCTTTGTTGGTGGCTTGAAAGGTAGTGGAATTATCGGTGTAAATGGTATGTAGGAGACCTCGTCAGCCTACGAATCTTTGTCATGACATCAGAAATTTGTCTGTGGTCAGATCTGAGATGATCTCAAGATGCAAGGCTTGAGTAGTTGAACACGTGAAGAGTGCGATGTATGCTGTGTTAAAAGGTTTCAAACTGCAGACGTATACTAGGCCTGCGAAGTCTATTCCAGTAGTGGTGACTAGACTTCATGGTGTAAGTCTATCGACAGGAAGAGGGGCTTCGATTTGGTTAGCGTGGGGCGCTTTTGAGAGCTTACAGGATAAGCAGTTGTGAATCACTCATTTGATGACTTGTTGTGCTCGTAGGATCCAAAAATTAGAATGAAGATCGGAAATAATCACTCTTATGCCTAAATGATGTAGACGAATATGTGTATAAATGATCAAAAGTTGAACTAAAGGGTGTGAACCATCAAGTAACAAAGGGTGTTGTGTCTCCGAGATTATAGGAGCAAATTGTAATCTGCCTCTGAATCGAATAAGATTATCTTTAAGGAGAGGATTAAAACGAGATATTTTTGACTTTATGGGTAATACCAGAGCATATTGTAGAGTGCCTATTTCAGCTGTGAAACACTGTTTTTGTGCAGTAAGAATCCAGTAATCTCTAGCCCTCTTCAATTCGTCAGATGTTAAATCTAATGACAAGCGCTGTTGTAACCTACAATTGTACAAGATATCTAAAATCCATGCTGTCACATGAATAAGTTTCACATAAGAACTAAATCGAGAGATATCCATCACAGGTTGTATTGTAGTTGTACAAAGGGATT
The DNA here is from genome assembly GCA_907164885.2 of Dolomedes plantarius. Lineage (NCBI taxonomy): Eukaryota > Metazoa > Arthropoda > Arachnida > Araneae > Dolomedidae > Dolomedes > Dolomedes plantarius. The sequence goes on from OU015493.1 coordinate 150,306,513, forward strand.
GAGATTTTTGCTTACATGCTTCAGGACAGCTAATGGGTGGTCGTTGGTAGATAAACTTTTGGTAGGCCAAGCATCTTTGGGTTGCGTTAACCATTGTGGGCTATTCCACCAAAGTTCCAAAGTGGTAACTTCTGCCTTTAAAATACCTCGTGATTGATGATCTGCTGGATTCTGAGCACTTGGACAGTATCTCCATTGTGCTGGGGTAGTGTAGTGATGGATTTCCATTATACAATCACAGTCAAAAGTTTTCCAATGATTGGGATCTCCTTTAATCCAGCAATAAGTGACTCTGGAATCACTCCAGAGAGTTGCGGTATTTGAGTTTAACTGAGTTTCTTTGCAGAAGTAGTTAAGCAAACGAGCACCTATTAGGGCTGCCAATAGTTCCAGACAAGGTATAGTGACTTTTTTGATAGGGCAAAGTCGGTTACGACTACTCACTAATCTAACCTTTGTAACATTATCCTCTGTAAAGCGTATATACAGCGCCGCTCCGTACACTCGTTCTGAAGCATCGCAGAACACATGTATAGTAACGTCCAATGAGGAAGAAACTCCAATCCATCTTGGAATGCGTATGTTATTCAATAATGGTAGTTCAGAAGCCCATTTACGCCACTGGATTGCTATTGTGGGAGGAAGAATCTCATTCCATTGCACTCCGCGAAGCCAGGTATCCTGAAATAGAATTTTTCCCACGACTGAAGCTGGGGCAAAAAGACCTAAAGGGTCATAAAATTTGGAAACTGATCGCAGAAGTAAATGCTTTGTTGTTGTCTCTTTGTGGAACTGATGGACACTAATTGTAACGTCTTGATGAAATATGTCTTCTTCTGTGTTCCAATTGACAACTGAAACTTGTGTCTTTGTCTTGAATTTTACATTTTCATGTTTCCAAATATCTTTGAGGCTTTGGGAATTCGTGTTCCATTTAGCCAAAGGTAGGTTGATGTGTGACATTAACTGTTGAATTTCGTAATAAAGGGATATGGCATCATTTTCAGTATCTACTCCTATTGCTAGGTCATCCATAAAAATGTTCCTGTCAAGCTGTTTTACTGCAGTAGGGTATGTATCTGAGTGCATAATGCCAGTTCGTGAAGTGTGGCTAATAAAAGAAAAGGACTTGATGTTAATCTGAAGGGTAGACGTGAAAAACGGTTTGTAAGCACTTTGTCTCTAAGGATTGTTCTTCCATCTGAATTTGTTTCTGTTTCAAACCATAAAAACTGAGTTGCGTCTCTGTCTTCAGTCAAACTTAGTTGCAAAAAAGCTTGACTTCCGTCACTCGTGATGGCTTTCTTGTAAAGGCGGAATCGTAATAAAGTTGCCAAAATTTCTGGTAGTAAATTAGGGCCTTGTTCAAGGACGTCATTCAAGGAAGGATTTCCTGGTGTATGAAAAGATCCATTGAACACAATGCGCCATTTCGTTTCTTTATTCTTCTGTCTTTTATCTGCATGGTGTGGTAGAAAACAAAGTTTCATTCCTTTGCAAGATGTATTCGGGACAATTTCGACTTGGTTCTCATCAATAGTCTTGCATGTGTTCTATATAAATTTTTTCTAAGTCTGGGTTAGCATGCAGTTTCTTTCGCAAGGAGGTTAAACGCATTATTGCCATATCATAATAATTGGATGAAAGAGTGATATCAAATTTCCAGGGCAATTTCACAACTTGACGACCGTCTACAATTTTGTGAGAATCGTGAAAATCTTTCAAAATATGTATGTCGTGAGTTGAAATTTCTCTATTTTGCATAACCTTGATACCCAGTGTTTCTAAATCCCAGAAACATCTGACATCGTCATCTATTCTCTGTGTTGCAGTATTTGTATTAACATTGGAAACTGAAGAGTTAGAAGTGTGTGCAACAGTAGTGCGTGATCGGGATCCACTGAGAATTCATCCGAAGATGGATGGCATCAGAACTAAAGTTTCAGATAGTGTAATAGGAAGTTCAAAATTTACTACACTCCAATAAAAGTCAGCACCTATAAAAATTTCAATAGGCAAATCCTGTGAGTTATCGTGGGGATCTGCAAGTTTCAGTTTCCAATTTCGAGATAAGACTGTATTTGAGATATCTGTCGGCACAGTTGGATGAGGTGCATACGAATTCAAGCTTTCAAATGCCTTTATGTCAATTGTTGATTTGTTCCAAATGCTTGCTAACTTAAACTGAACTTTACGTCTAGGTTGTGTATGATTCGGTGAAGACTCAAATGCTCGAATTTCTAATGTTTCTGAACTTATGATATTTAATTTCAAAAGGTCTACAGGACGTGAATGGGCAAAACTTGATTGACTTCCGGCATCTAAAATGCATCTCTTGAGCTTAGTTAGACCTGTAGGACCAGTTATATAGATACGAGCTGTTCGCAAATGGGTAAAATTAGGAGTAAAGATGTCTATGTGATTTGTAGATGTGCTAGAAGAAACTTGTTTATCGTTAAAAGTTTTCCAAATCAAAACATGTTTCTTTTTGCATTTAATGCAGAAAACTTTATCCTTGCGTGTACAATTTTTGGAGTTATGACCACGGTTAGTACACAGGAAGCAACAATTATTAGTTTTCAGTATTTGAATTCGTGTATCAATATCAGTCACAGTTTTGCAGTCTTGTGGCCAATGCCCTGTAGTATCACAGAAAGGGCAAAATGGAAATGGTTTTTTGGACCGATTAGGAGTCATGGAGTTAACATGCAAGGCTACCATAGAAGGATTTAAATTATAATCAAAAGTTTGCTCACCTGTAATTTTTACAGCAGTAAGTGCTCCTTCAACTTCCTCAGTGATAAACTGTAGTAACTTCGTAATGTCACCTTCTGATATGTTTTCTCGTTTTGCATAAATAATCCACCATCGGCAAATATCTTGAGGGAAAGTTCGTAAAATTTTCGGTACTAAAACATGACCATATGCATTTATGTTCTCTCCTAAAGCACTCAAAGCTTGCATTCTTCTGTAACATTCAATAAACACTTCATTCAGGGCTGTGGGTGTGAAGTTAAGTATTGATGGAATATTTTCTAAAAAATCTAAGTGAGCCTGAATTATTCTATTTCTATCCCCATATCTGTTAAGTAGAAGACGTTTAGTATTATCGTATGTGTCAGCTATAATACTTATTCCATCAACTAATCTTTTCGGTTCATCTTCCAAATATCCTCCCAAAAATATATGTTTGTCGATGACGTAACGATTTGGGTTATCATCTACGGATGATTTGAATTGTTCCCAAAAACTTTCTCACTGTTCCACATCTCCTCTAAAAGGTTCAAGCTTGATGGTGGGTAATTTTACAGTATAAGAATGGGACACTGGCGGAGTATTATCAGTCGAAGACATGGTGGAAACAGAAGTAGAACTAGTTCCCAAAACTGTACTTCGTATTGATTTCTGTGCTTTGAAAATAGCAAGCTTAGCGCTGTCCGTATATTCCTCGCATTGTACTATATCAGATTCATAATCATTGTTGGAAAGCAAAATGTGAATATCATTATCCACTATTTTCATTTCATTCAAACGATCACAAATATATTGTACGTTTTCATTTGAAGAGTCACTATTAACAGCAGTCAATTGTGTAACAAATTGCGTAATATTACCTTTAACAGTTTTACGTTTCCGTTTAAGAAATGTCATATTTTCTACTTCGTTATCCTTAGACATGTTATACAAGTAAGTATGAAAACAATAAGCGTACTTCTGGTTTCACTTACTTCTGATTCGTAGTAACAGGAGCGTAAAAGTTCAAAATCCTGTGAAAAATTGAGTATTCGGCACCATTATATTACGTATTTATTGTATTCATTCACACTTGCTGTATATGTAAAACGCATTTATTCACATTCACGAGACAGAATGCACAACATTGAAACAATACACAGCAGAGCAAGTTCTCTACCTGAGCATAATGCTCGTCTATCTGGAAACTAGGTCACCGCAAGAGGGCTCCTCAATCATGAGTAACCCTGGAGATTTTAGCGTTTCAAGGGAGCAGATGCCATCTATTCGGGATCCGTGACAGATTTTAAGATATCAATTAGCTTGTAGGTCATTACACTTAGAAGTTACTTATGTACATATGACAAAATAATAATGTATATGCATATTTTTTTTTTTTTGAGCTAGAGCCGTTTTTGTAAAAATTTGCTAAATTTTGACCCAATTTCCTCAATTTTATAAAAATTTGCATAGTTAATGTCTATTTTCTCGTCATTTTCGAGTTTTGGTGTTATATTCCTTCGAAAAATACGATAGAAATTTTCGCAAGTATAGTTTTTCAAAAAGGGCTCCGAACATAGTTGGATACCTACTGAAATTTATAAAATATTTGTTGAAAGAGTAGAAGAATATAATATCTGCCACAAAAGTAGAAGTTACTGTATCTTAAACATAAACATGATTTTTTAGAAAAAAAATTAACTTTGAAAGCATTTATTGTGGCAGCATGTTTAATATATAAATTGAAGAGTTTGTATTTTTTAAATGTCTTTAACTTTTATTTTGTTTTATTTCTGAATATATATGCTGCCGTCATAAGTTATACAATTATTTTACTTATAAAAAGTAAATAATGTATATAATCTTTCAAAGGTACATGTCTTTCATTAGTTTATTTTATTGTATGAGTTTCTGATTTATTTTTGCTACATTTGTAAATTAGTGTGGTGACATTAAGTTTGTCAAATGCTCAAACCAGTAGAATTCTTTGGACAGCATTTAAAAAACCATATTTATGAAAATGTAGCTTTATTTTATTTTTATAATTCCAATGTTGTCTGTGGTTCTAATAGAATAAAAAACTAATTTTCATAAATATACATTCTATATTTTAGGTATTGGTGATGCAGTTGAGAAAACAAGCACTGTATCTATATCTAATGATACCAATTCAGATTTGAGTGCCTCTAATTCAATTCCCTCTGCTACTTTGGCAGACTTAAACAAGGTATTCTCTAGTAATCCTATTGATCTAAGTACATTTGCACCTATAAAATCTCTATCACCCATTGAGTCATCTACAAATACTGCTGTGATAAGTAATAAATATTCTGGAGATGTTTTACTCAGTGGAGATGCTTCAAATATACCATCTCTTACTCCTTTACCATCTGGTAAGTACTTACTGTAATTTCCCTTATTTAAGTAAATTGCTAATTGCTTTTAATAATCATTGCTTGTTAAAAAATTTAAACTTTTACTCAAAGTTACAATGTTTGGTTGAAATAGACTGGGAGGAATTGTTTCTGTTGTTTATTTCACTCAGTCCCGACGATCATATTGCTTTGTTCTGTTCCCACATTTATTGTTCAGTTCAGTGGGTCCCTTGAAAAACAATAGATCGAGATTCCACTGTGTATATGTGTGTGTGTGTGCAGCTTCAATTACTTACTCCAATGTGGCAGGGGAGGAGCTGCAATATGAAGCTGCATGTCAGCTGTGAATAAAATGTTATTTTAGGGACATCCCTGTATGATTCTCTGTCTGTGTGTTTTGTTCAATATCTGTAACAAGTTTCATGTTTATATGTTAAGGTTTTTAACAACTGCTTTACATTTATTAGTTTTTTCAGCTTTTAAGTGTTTAATCAAACTATGTAAATCCAATCACTGAGTTATGATTATTCTGCATGTTATTCACATATTAGATTACATTTCAAACTTCATTTTGTTTCAAGTTGGTACCAACTTTTAATTATGTGTCTCACTTGTCTATGCATCATTTTTGGTTGGTCCCTCACACCCATGTATCTGTGAGAGATTACTGTATTTTGAATTTGTGTGGCTACCCGTATTTATTAGTGGTCTTGTAAAAAGTTTAAAATATATTTTTACAATCGCTGCTTTTTGCTGGAATTGAAAATAACATTTTTATTGCATTTGCTGTTAATTTTTTTCATATTAATTAAAATATGGTTTTTAAAGTTTAGCATAGCTTGGTTAATGAATAGATGAATAATTCATAAATTCAGCCTGAAATTTAGGAATGAAGGTAGCTACTCAAAAAATGTTTCGCCACTAAACTACATTTTAACTGGTAAAAATTAACTGAACATTTTTGTTGAAGAGATATTAGAGACTAATATTAGTGTACAACTAGAAATGAAAAAAAAGAGCAAGGAATGAGTCATAACAAAATTAGGTTTCAATAATTCTGATGAGAATTGAAATCATTAAAAAGGTAAGAAAATATAGTATATCTCAAATAACTAATAGATTTATAAACTCTCTTCTTGAATGTACAGCTAAATATGATTAGAAAAAAATATCAACTAATGTTTTGAAACTATACAGACTTCTTAACCGGAGATGATCTCACTGAATGTTGGCTAACTTTAACTGAGAAACTTTCACCCTTGCTTACTACTTGTTACACATGTCAAGGCATTAGCTATATACCAGTGGCGCACTCAGGGGGTGGGCCAAGGGGTCCTGCCCCCCCCTCCCCCAAAGAAATAGAAATTGCATTATGAATATAGAATTTGCATTGTAAATATTTTTATCTGTTCAACTTCCCCCCCCCCCTCCCCCCCCCCCTCCCCCCCCCCCCCCCCCCCCCCCCCCCCCCCCGTCTGATTAAATCCTGGGTGCACCATTGTGTATAACTGTACTGCCTTATGTCAATCTTACTTCCTCCTTGAATATGTTAATCTGAGCAATAACTGATTTTTCTGCTAGTTGTTAGACAGGTTCAAGTTAAATCTCACTTTCTGTCATGCATGAGAAAAACTCACTTTTGACACCACTCTTCCACTCCTTAAATATATCGGGCACTTCTATGACCAGAGGTAAACACAAAATAAATATTACATAGAAATTTATACTCATTGTATAACAAAATAAATAAGATGGTTACTTTTAATTTTAATGGGTTTTGTTTTCTTCTGCAGTTATGTAAAATAGTTCTGCATAAGGCATGTGCATAGCTACAAGTAACTGCTATATGAAATTGTGATTTGCCGACAGTGCTCTAATTAGTGAAAGGGCTTTGTGCGATTGTTACAGACATTTTTAAAGTATTATGTGTTTTTCAGCATTTGTTTTGTATTATTCTACTTGATGTTTTAAAAGGGGTAACATATTTTTGTAGGAGAATAGACACTAATTTGGAAAGACTTACAAAAGCTGGAGTAGTGTCATAATATAGTGAGACACATCAATTAGTGGGAAAGGCTATGATGTAACTTTCTTAGCAAGTGGAATAAGCTCAAGATAGGGAGTGCCATATGGTAATAATTATTGCCAGTAAAACCTGCTATGAAAATTTGCTAGATCAGGAAATTATCCAAGATGGCAGATGGTCCCTCCAAAACTAAAATATCTCCAGAGGCAACCATATCAAACTTTAGTAGCCATAATTAAAACTGTTACGCCATATCTGAATTGTAATGAAAACCTTTAATCTATCTTATATTGTCATTCAAAGTTGTATATACCCTTTTGAAGCCCCCTTGTGTGTAATTTTACATTAAAATTTATTTAAAAACAAGAAGTCATGCACCAAATCAAATCAACAAACTTTGTTGTAAAAGCATTAAACAATTTGAGAGTACCAGGGTCTTCTTTGGGACATCAACATATTTTAAAAAACTAAATAAAAATACTTGTTCATGGGAGGTTAAAAACTAAATTATTTTTAATGCATTTAATTTATTGTTTGTCATCATGTATGTATTTTAATATACTCTTAATTAACTAGTTTTAAAGTTCTGAAGAACTGACAAAGGATGTGATATTTAGTGTTTCCAAGTGGCTTGCATGCATGGTTTCATTCATAACTATATTAGTCATTATTCGTAAATGGGTAGTTATATTTAGTTTTATAATAATTGTATTTACAAATTAAACAGTATTTATATAAATTTGAATTTCTAAATCTATACATTAAATAACAAATATTGTATTTTATGTATAGACTAGCTGAAAACCCACGCTTCGCTACGGGGTACATTCAAATTAAATATAACGGTCAATGTATACAATTAATGCCAAAATATATATATATATATATTTATTTATAATAAATGCGACGATCAATGTATACAATTGATGTAATATATATATATATATATATATATATATATATATATATATATATATATTTATAAAAAAAATCGTAAGGGATTTTTTTTTTGGGGGGGGGGTAATATCCAATCGTCTGCTGCATTAGAAAGAAAAAAAAATTTTTTTTTTTTTTTTTTTTTTTTTTTTTTTTTTTTTTGTCTATTTAGTTGTTATGCATGTGACGATAAATTTATTTAAAGTACCAGAAAAAGAAATCACGTGATCAGCATTCAATAAATTAAATTCTAAAAATTAATCTTTAAAAATTCACCAAAAATCAGAAAATCGAGGTAAAGGTTCGAAAAAGATTTCATTTTAAAGGAATTTTTATGATCTTTCTCGTGATATAAATTTTATAACCCTCAAATTATTATTTTAAATGCAAACTCAAATAAAAGTTACAAAAACAGCTTAAAAATTTTATTTTAAAAAATCTAAGAAGAATTTTTCAAAAATCTTTCTTAGTGCACCCCTACACTATAAGAAGAATCGCCATGCAAAATTTCAGCCCTCTAGGTCCAGCGGTTTGGTCTGTGCGTTGTATGTCAGTGAGTCAGTCAGTCACAGAACTGTTTTATACATATAGATTTGCAAATTTATTTAAATTTGTAATTTAAATTTATTTACATTTATTTTTTCCATTTAAAATCGCAAAATGGATTCAAAAGCTCAAAATACATACATAATATATTCTATGAGTCATTCATAAAAAATGTTTTATACATTTGTACCTTTACTTCAGATTATGAATTAACTTCCAATTTTTCACTATTGTATAATTGAATCAGATATTAATGTCTGATTATATGAAAAATTTCTGGCTTTTTTTTTCTTTTAAATAGATTTGCACATTTTTAGTCTTAAGAAGTTAATAATTTTAAGTTGAGTCCCCCCCCAAAATGTTATGATTTTTTACTTTGAAGGGCTATAAAATTTAGGTGGTGGAGCAGATCAGCTAAAATCATTTACTCTCAAAGTTCTCAAGAATATATTTAACAACAAAGTTTTTTTGCTATAATCAAAATTATTTTTTAATTAATGCTAAATCAAAATACACCGTTCTCATTGTTCTGGACTCTATTGTTTCCATATATATTTTTATGTCCTTCAGTTTTGACTTGCTACTTATCTCTTCTAGTTGTACTGAAGCTTTTATTACTGTTATTTCATTATGTGTAAATGTATCTTGTTGCAAAATTTTTATAATTTAAATACTTTTGGATAATTATTAAATATTCTTTAATATGTAAAAGGTGAATTTTAAAAAAAAAATGTTTTTCTTCCTCAGCTACTGTTGTGCCTACAAATTCCAATAAGGAAGGTGGTCCAAGTAATAATTCAGTGTTAAAAGGATTTGAAGAATTAGATGAATTGGGACAAATTTTGCTTAAAAAAAGTTTACCGGTCTCCAGTTCAGTAAAATTTGAATTCCCTAGGTAATTTATGATTATATTCATTCAGTTTTCTTATAAAATATGATTTAATTCACCATTTTTTTAATAGAGGGACTTTGGCCTTCTAACTTTTTGTTTTATAGATAATTGGAAATGTAATGCATACAAACTTCTGTTAAAATATTGAGCGATCATTTGTTCTAAACAGCTTGATTTTTGTTGTGATTTTTCACCTGTTTAAATAAATTCAGTTTTGGTTTCAGTGGGAATTTATATTATCAGTATATAACTAAAAGGATTTTCAGGTATCATATTCTGTTGTGACAAATACTGTTCAATAAGTAGGACAATCCAGTTCTTTAAACAGGTATGCGTCATAAATGAATACAATTTAAAGTATCCATTGCATTTTTTTTTCTCTATCTGACTTACAATGTTATCATTTTTACTTGATGTTAAGTAATAAATTAACTTTGAATTTCACAGCCTGACTGATTCTTATTATGAAGACCTACTTATGAAACACAGTGTTCTTAAACTACATCTAATTATTTGTCATTTGTTTTTAACAAATGTTAGCTCTAAGTTTTGAAGTTACTTTTAAATTTTATTTAAGTTTCTCTTGAAGTCTGTTTGATTTTAATGAGTTTTGTTCATTTATGCTTTAGTAGTACTCCTCAAAAAGTTCCCTTAAGTCAACTAATGCAGCAACAAAAGAATCAACCAAAATATGAGATCAGTGTTTCAAATCCTCTGCCTTCAGAAACTTCTGTCCTAGCAAAAGCAGTATCTGACAAAATTTCACCTGCTAATAGTCCAGCTCATAGTATTTTATCTTTGAATGATGTGTTTGTTCCTCTCGAATCAGTTCAACCAGGTGAGTGTTGGATGTAAACCATGCATGCTTCTCTGTTACAGACTTTAAGAAAAATATGTTTAAATACTTTCAAAATTTTCCTCCCTGTTACCATTGACAATGCAAAGAGTAACATTGTTTTAGTGTTTATGTACCGAAAGCAGAAATATAAAATCTGAGGCTCCTTTTTGGTCCCATACTGACTGTAATGGATTTATTATGACAGAACACAAAAGCATGTAACTGATCAGTTATGATACAGAATCAATTAATATTTTTTTACAGTACTTTATGAAATGTTAAAGACTTTTCCAGCAAGTATGCTTAACTGTGAGGTATGCTGTAATCAGAAATGAGGACATATGATTTACTCCCATTTCTAAGGTACTTTTCTAGGTACAATTCTAAGTACTTTATGGGTAAACTGTTTTAGGTTCTTAAATATGCTCAGTTTTAGTATAATTTGAAACTCTTATATATTGGATAAAAGAATTTAGAATTTCCTGATAAACCTTGTTTTCATTTAATTTTTCTCCCCTTTTCATTTTATAAATTTGGCTGCAGACTAATGAGTCATACATCTGAGACATACATGAACTGAAACAAGCTGCTGGAGAAACCAGTTATTTCACACATTTTGCAGTGGCCAAAAAGAAATCAGGGTGGGCATCATTTTCCCTGTTTAAAATCCCTCTATTCACACAAATGACATTTGTGTCTTTTTAAATGCTGTCATCTATACATATAAAATGAAATTATAAGTTCCAAGTAAAAATTTATCTGCAATAAATACTTTTTTTTTTTTTAGAAATTTTTTTTAAATATTTGGTTTGGAAGCACAGTATTCATCATCTGTGCTATCATCTCATCTCTTATCTATTTGATTCCTGAAAGGATTTAGATGATTAAAAATTTTCAGGATTATCGATGAAACATTCTTAGTTTCTTTCGATGGGTACACTATAGTGCCTCAAAGGGCATGCTCAAAATTTTTGTCTTGGCTTTTTTTTTTTTTTTTTTTTTTTTTTTTTTAAATCAAGTTTATTAGAAATTTTGGCATTTTTATCTGACAATAAATCTGTAGATTCAAGCCACAAGTGTATGTTGCTACCATGGTCAGGTAGCAACCTGACCCTGCCATATTTGTTTAATATTTACTATGTATACAAGTAAGTGCCCCTCAATGATGTGTCCCTTCTTTATCTGCAATGGAAGAAAAAGGGCCATTTTGTCTAAAGTATCTATCTGATGTGTAGTCTGCGTATAGGTACTTTGATATGTGCATATAATTCCAGCATTATTGTTCTTTATCTCCTTCATTTGTTCCCTTAATCAGTCTTTTATTCATTGAAATATATAGAATAACACTGATGTTCGCCTCATGCATTAAAATGAAAAATTAAACCAAACACTTTATTGAAGATTGTACAGTTTAATTCATACATGTATGAAAAAAAAATTATATTTATCAACCAATGATTGATCAAGAGGAAAAGATACGATAAATGATTTCCAGGTGAGAAAAAAATATTTTCAAGGTGGAAATGTTTACAATGGTGTTATTCACGTTTAGTAATATCCTTCAATTATTATTTGTGTGATGTCTGTTTTTAAGGTTAAATGAAATTGTTTGAAAACTGTATTTTTTTTTTCTTTCCAATTATTGGTTATAGTAGCATAGCTTTCAAGAAAACTAGTTTTGAGTCTGAAATTTTTTTCATGCTACTAGGGAACTTACCACCTTTGAATCTCCATGAAAAAAATGGTTTGACAGTAATTATTCATTTTGGGAAGGATTCACCTAGACCAGATGTCACTGTAATGGTAGTTTCTACTATGAGCAAGAATTCTAGTCCTGTAAAAAATGTCAGTTTTCAAGCTGCAGTCCCTAAGGTAGGTATATTTTAGCTCTGCTGTCAATGCAAGTTTTAATAATTAAATTTATTTATTTTTTTTAATTGTTTTCATTATCTTCGATCTCCAAGCTAAACCTCTGATAAAGTTTTTTTTTTTTTTTTTTTTTTTTTTTTTTTAAGGAAACAAGTGTTTATAATGCATTTATGTGATTTGGACTCGTTTAAAATATCTTTCTACAATTCAAAAAAAATATTTGGCAGGTACAGATGGACATATTAGATGCCACCTATATTAGATCTCTCAGCTATTAAGGTTTTATAATTATTACTTGTTACAAGTTTCAATTTTCAGTATTAGTATATATTTTTTAGGAATATGGGATGTTTGATCCAATGATGTTCATATTTTTTTCTCTAACATTATTTTGAAAAATGTTTACCCTAAAAATATTTCCACCTTTTTTTTTAATATATTAATTTCCTTAAATGCTAGAAACCTATATGTTAAGTTTTAATCTTGTATTTATTTTATATGAGGCTTGAGACTGCCTGTGTAGTATTTAAAAAAAAAAAATGAATCATTTAATCTTGGGACAGGTTTATTCATGAAGCTCATCAAAAATTTTGCTACTATTTCTGACTCAGTATTTATTGCAAAATTTCAGAGTCACTATTGCAGAGACAAAAATGATATCAGTCTGCTGATGTGCAACAGGACATAAAGATTGGATAAGAATGACATTCTTTCTTTCTGTGTTGTCCATATTCTAAAAATTTTCATTTCTTCAATAATATTCTGTGCTAATTTCAGCAACTGGAAGATATTTCCATTTGTCTCTGTCTTAATTCAAAACTGATCTTTGGTTTATTTAGGAAGAATCTAAGAGAGAGTGACCATGAAGGGTTTATATGATATAAATTGGATTTCAAAGAATAATATAATGCAAAAAATGGGAAAACAATATGATTTCTTATAAAAAACTGTAGTGTTGTGTAAAAAAATAAAATTCTAACGTAAATGTGCTGAATTGTATGTAGAGTCTTGTAACATAATGTTTTCATATCCGTACCTCAAATAGTTTTTATCCTTAATATTTCATTGTTTTATTCTTAAATATTTGTTACAGCCAAGCATTGTTTTATATTTGTAACTAAAATACTATAAATAGATATATTCTGTGGTCATAAAAGTTTGAAGTAGGGTTAAGAAATATGTGTTTACGAAATTTATAAATTTTGTGCCTTACAATAAAAATAAAGCTAATCTGTCTGTTTTATTTTTTCCTTGCACAGACAATGAAAATAAAATTTCAGCCTCCTTCTGCTACAGATTTACCTCCTCACAATCCTATTTTACCTCCTGCAGCTATAACACAAGTCATTCTTTTAGCTAATCCTCAAAAGGTATGTTTATATTCTTTTTAAGTAAAGTATAAATTATCATGCCCAAAGGTTTGTTTAAAACATATCCAGCTTTCATAATATCTGTAAGCAGTTGTAATCGGCTTTAAAATTTCACCTGTATTTTTATCTTTGTAAATTCATTCAACTGATAATGCTCTTGGATCACTTAGTAAACAGAACAGTAATTCTCAACCTGGGGGGTTCCCCCACCCCACCCCAGGGAGTGTGAGGGATATTTGGGGGGGGGGGCTCAGATGATTTGAAAAAATGATGCATGGAATGTATTTTTTTTCAACCGTTACTTACATTTTTTAGGCCTATGGGATGCACACAGTCTGAAGGTCATCTGGGGGCGGGGGTTGCATAGACATTAAAAGGTTGAGAATCACTGCTCTAGAATGATCTTTTTTTCCCATCAGAAAACGTGCTCTTCGCTTTTTTTTTTCCCACTATGGTTGTAAATGAGGAAGTCTTTCAATGTTGTATATTTAGAAACAAACCTGTTTTTTTCTGTACATAGTGAAATCTTATAATGACATTTTAAAAAAAACAAGAATTTGAGCTTTCATTACTTAAAAAAATAAAAATAATTTTTTTTTAAATAAACTATCATAGCTAATGAAACTCTTGCAAACTGTAGGAGATATTTTGGCAAAGGAATACATGACTTAATGATATATTTTAAATCAAGTGCTTTGCCATTTTTTAATAAGTTAGCAATTTTTTTCATCACATATGATTTCTATATATTTTTTTTCTGTTTAATATACTATATTCAAACATTAAATATTTTCCCTTTTTACATTTACTGTCATCCTTTGGTAGTTTTAAATGGATATTAGGATAACTTCAAGAAAAGATATATTTGTAATAGTTCTACCATTCTTTAAATTTCAGTGATTTAAATATGTACACTGAGTGTTTGAAATATATGTACAGTGGAATCGCGATCTATCGTTTTTCAAGGGACCGACTGAACTGAACGATGAATGCGGGAAAACGATAGATGCGGGAACATAACAAAGCAATATGATCGTCGGAGCTGGATGAAATAAACGACACATACAGGAAACCGATGTTTCCGAGAACGATCGATCGAGATTCCACTGTATTGACTTTTAGAAGATCTGAGCTATGAATTTAATTATGAATATTTTCCATAGAAAAATTTAATCATTAACAAGATCTATAATTACATTCCATTGTTTAAAGGTGGCTATAACATGAAACTGTTAGTTTTTAGCATATCATGTAAATGTCAGTGATTTTTCTTCCCATGGTTTCATATAATGAACAATATAGCAATTTTGTTAAATTTGGCATGCATCTGATGGAAGCTAATGTTTCAAGGCTACAAAAATTTAGCATTGCTCAAAACTGAACTAAGAAAATTTCATATGTGTGCATAATCTTGTATCATGTATGTTGGTATTTCACTGACAACTCAGATCCTTGCTGAATGAAGCCTTTATTTCAAAAGCTTTTGTAGTACAGATACCTCACTATAAACATTTATGATGCCACATTTATGATGCCATAAAACAATATTGTGAATTTTGTCATCACTGTCGCTCACAAGAGCAACAACAACTTCATATGGGCACTGTCAGTTTGTAGGTTCTAGGTTTTTACACATATATTCTCATCACACTTTTTGAAATTACTTTATCTTTTCTACTCATATTAAGCACACATCATTCTTTAAAGCATATGGTTTTTATGTATCATATAGGTGATATTCAGTTAACAAAAAAAAGCCAGAGTTAAAATATTATATAGATAGATACATAAAATGTTCTGGGTTAATGAGCTTTTAAATACAATTTAGTAGTCTCAAAAATAAAATAAAAATCTCAAAGATGTTTCGAATTTCACCAACAATTCAATATTTTTTTTTTCTTTTTTATGTGAATGACATTACCACTTTAAAAAATTGTGAAGAGTGTTATGGAAGAAACTATTTCATTGAAGATCTCTGCTGGTTAATTCTAGGTTAACTGTAGGGCCATCCACTGCTTGTCCAAATAAATAATCTCAGACAAAATACAATTAAGTAAAAACCATTGCACAACATAAAGCTGTCCCATGACAAACATTTCATGTTTATTTTCTTTATGACTGCATCATTTTTAATATAGACCATAAAAGTATACTGATTGTGTATCCAAAAAGAAATATACATAGTAATTCCTGGATGTTTAACAAATGCTCCAACCTACAGAAAATTATTAAACCTTTAATTTTGGGATATGACATTTTTATGGTGATAGAAAATAGAAGTGCGCTCTAAAAAATTTATGAGGAATCCCTTGTGGAAATGAATCTCTTCAACCACAAGGCATCTCTCTTATTACTTCAAATACTTATAATAACAACCTGAAATATCATTCCCCATCACTCCCCCTCTGGCATTACCTTTCAGGAATTTTAAAAATATCTGCTAACTTCCAATCAGTTGGATGAAGAGCTACAAATAAATATTAGCTGAACACTAACCTTCAGTCAGACACAATGTAGGATGTCGCATGGGTGGGCACAATGAGCCCAATAGGCACTTTCTAAAACTAAGCTTTTTGTAACTATAAAAACACCTTTATTTTAACTAAATCATTCAGAAACATTTAAAAATTTTGATAAATAAAATGTAGAGTTCATTTAAAACAATGACATTTTATTCACAAAACCATTATTCTGAAACTCTTTCATATTTTCAATTTTTTTCATATTTTCCTATTACCCAACAGCCAGGAGTAATAAAAAAAAGATTCTAATATTAAAAAAATTAGAAAATATTCAGAAAAACAAACTGACATTGATTTAATCAGAGGGGGTATTAACATCATTGTAGCACAAATCACAAACAAAATTTTCATGAGACATACAAATTATATTTTTGCATTTCTTGCATACATACTTTGACAGTCTTCTGATATCAGTTTCAGTGGTGTATACTGCACATCTGTGTCTTTTTGATTCTGCTAGAGATGATTCATGCTCTTTTTCTTCATCCCTACAAGGAATAAATATTTTCATCCTGTGTTGGAGGGGCGTTCGAACAGCTATGGGCTTCCTAACACCTATCATACTTCTTCGAGTAATTTCTCTAATCTTCGGTTCATGGGACAGTTGTTTCACAAACAGTCTTCTCCTCATTGGTTCTAATCCATTGCCAAGGGAAACAACCTTTAAATAGTCAAAATCTTAAACCTTTTAATATTCATCACAAGGTAGAATTTCCAATTCCGTCACCATTATTCCCCCAAGTCCCTCGAAACTCTGCCTATTCCATCTGTAAGCTATTGCTAGATACAAAAATCCAATAAAAGCTGTTATTTCTATAACACCTGTGGTTTTTATATCCCTTTTTATGAATCGTTGATTTTTGATGCTTTCTATGTACTGGTTGATGTATCCAACTATATTATCCAAGGTTTCATTAATAAATAAATTATTCCAACAATCAACGGAAGTTTTCGCTAATTTAGCATTTCCTATAACCCTAAACAGGTAAGTATGTTGTGAGATCCCCTTCTTACACTTCTCATCAGTGGATTATAGCTCCACTTGCTAATTTGATCTTTTCCTAAAGGATAATTGGTATCCACAACAGAATCTTCATCATCAATCCCCTCTACCTCCTGCTCCATTTCAGAATCACTATCATGGTCTGCTTCTTTATCTTCTGAAGCACTGTCATTTTCTTCTCCAAAATCCTCATTTAAGAAGCCTTCATCGTAACCATCCTTTGCTAAATAACACAATTTCTGGGTGATCCTCAAGATTGGTTAAATCATACTTCCTTTGAAATTCTTGTAGAGAACCTGAGACTAGTGAAGAACAGAAACAATAATATGTCTTAGAGGCATAGGAGGCATATTCTTATAAATATTGACATACTCTTACGGCAGTGGTGCGCAAACTTTTGTCGACCGCGACCCATTTTCTTTCAATGAAAAATCACGTGACCCAAATGAAAATTGATTGGTAACAGCAATTTAAAAGTAATTATGTAAAAATTAGGAAAATGTTAACAAAAGTATAGAAAAATAAAATAGGCAAGTTTTGAAATTATATCAAAAATTGGTGAACTGTCAATTTTTAGTATATTTACTTTATATAACAGCAATTTTTTTTAAAAATGCCTTCCTTATCATCTACACTTGTTTCTTTCCAAATCTCGTGCAACTAAAACTTTGTATTTAAATATTAATATGCATTTGTATTCTATTTAGGTAAACATTAGCAAAAATTAAATTTTAAAAAGAGAATTATTTCAAATTGATAAGCTTCCTATTAAAACACTGAAAATTATAAACTTCATTTATCTATATAAAATTAAACTAGAAAAAAAATCAATGCGAAGGGTGATCCTGGACATTAAATAGTATATGTTCAATATTTGGTGAAATATTTGAGTATGCCACTCTCGTATCAGCCTTGTTTGGTTTTTATAGCTACTCAATTTGAAAACCCAGTCTCATACATATAGGTAAAAGCCAATGGAAGCAATATAGTCTTTAAGACTGACTGCTTATTTAACAATATCATATATGTTTAATATAAAAAAATATAAATAAAATTATTAAAGATATGTAATTATAGAAAGTTTAAAGGATGTTTTTTTAATCAAATATTTCAGTATATAAATTTGCTTCAGACTATCTGCGACCCCCTCCCCCCTTTTTTTTTCGCATGACTCTGCTGTGGTTTGTGACCCAGTTTGTGTAGTACTGTCTTACAGTATTAAGTTATAGAATGAGTTAAAAAAATTTATTTTAATGGATATGTTTTTTAAATAATTCCCTGACGAAATGTTGTGAGATCAGATGTAATGTGTCTGGCAGGTCACTTTGGTCTCTGTAGACACTGGTGAAGATTTTAAGAAGCTGACTTATACATAATCAAATATCATTACTTAAACAACAGCTACAATATGACACTAGTGGCTCTGCTGTCTGGGAAGGGAGAGGGGAGAAAGCGTGAGACCTGTGCCTACTAGATCTATCGTGCTCAACCAAAGGTTAAGGAAACACCAGGTGACTTATTAATGTTTATGCTTCTATGTGGTTGAAAGGAGGCTTATTTTCTTTTTTTAATAAAATTTTAAAAAAGATATCAGTTAAATTACATCCTGCACAGTGTGTAAAGATTCATTGACCCTTCTTCCTCCCCCCCCCCCCCCCAAAGAAGTTGAGGCTTGTGATCATTTAAAAAAATGTGATAAATTCTTCAATTAAAAATTGGCGAACATGTTGATCATGAAGTTTGCCCTGTCATCAAATAAATGTATGGTCTTGCATTATTCTAATGGAATATTGTGTATTTTTGTTTGACTTATTCCAGATGTTTTTTGTTGAGTGTTGCTTTTAGTTGGTCTGAATGGGAGCCGTAGTTGTTGGATTTAAGCATTTAGTTTTCCAAAAGAGGCTCAAAATAAAGCACTCCCTTCCAATCTCACCATATACACATCACCTTATTTTGATGATAACTGGGTTTTTGTGTTCTTGTTGGTGGTTCATTTTGATTGCTCCATGACTTCTTCTGTTCCACTTTATTGTACAGTATCTAATTTTCATCATCCATCATAAATTGTTTTAAAAATGCAACAGTTTCATTACATTTAAGTACAGAATTGCATTCAAAGGTACTGTCAAAAACTTTTTTTTTTTCACTTAACTTATGTGGAATCCAAACATCAAAGTGATTAACATAACCCAGCTGTTGTAAATGTGTTTTAATGCTTGTTTTGGATATTTTTGGTATGTTGGCTATCTCTGACATTGTATAATGTTTATTGTTCTCAATGTCTTAGTTTGATCACTTTCAACTTGAAGTGGTTTGCCCGATATTAGAGCATTGTCCAGCGAGAAATCTACGAAACTTCACTAACCACTTTTGACCCATTGTATCAGTTACAGCACCTTCTCCATACACTGTACAAATCTTTTTTTGGGTGTTGTAGTTGCATTTTTACCTTTTTTAGAATAATAAAGCATAATTTACCAAATATGTTAATTATTTTCTTCCATATTCAATGGGGAAATAGCTGCATAAAAATTCTCTGATTTTGATGAGTTTTTAATACACTCTAAGATGACAGTTGTCCCAACAGAATTTAATGAAATTGTTTCGAATGACTTTAAAGTCAACAAAGAGCTAATAGAGCCATCTCACAGAAGAAAGAAAATCTAACAAACTTTTTGGCTAACCTAATAATTTTACTGAAATAGTATTGAGGGGGAAATTCTCTTTATTTAAATCTGACTGATGATTGTACTTTTTCTTAGTGTTCGTTGTCAAAAACAGCAAATAATTTTAATTCCTAAAATATAAATTGTGTGATGTTATCTAAATCTGTGTATAATTTTATTTTTTATGTATAATTTAGCCATTGTTCTAATGTTTAAAATTATTTTTTTATAGGAAAATGTCCGATTTAAATATAGAGTCAATTATTCCATAAATGATAAGGATTTCACTGATACAGGAGAGGTGGATAGCCTATTAGCACCACGGTGACCTATATTTTAAAAAAATCTAGAACATTATGTAAATGTTTTGTATGTGTGAATGTGATGTGAGGCTTTTCTCTTCAGATTTTAAAATGAATTTTTTCCTGCTTAGAAACAATTTTGAAGTATTAATGAAAGTATAATACATTATGTATAATATCTCTGCAAAAATAAAGCATTTTAAACTCTTGTTAAGTTCAATGAAATTGTGATTTATTGTTATGAAAAAAAAAAATTAATTTTTGAAAGATTACTTCTCATTGTAAATATTTATTATTTTTATTATTTTAAGTAAGCAAATGTAGTTATAAGTTTTCTGTATTTTAATTAATCCATTTTATTTGATTACATAACTCTTGAAATCAAATGTGCATGTGCAATAAATAAAGTCAGTCAGAAGGAAAAACTCTCCATAGCATTTGGCATGGTGTCTGCCATTTATATTAATCAAGTCACAACAGAATTTTAGTTGTTAACTGAAGCCCTCAGCTGGGAGTTTTTTATTTTAGTCTTAATTTAGTAGATAATTTGGTAGAAATTTTCATTAATAACCATGTGCATTAAATAAAATCTGTGCATTACAATAGTTTAAATTGATTATGGAAGCTCAGTCAGTGTTCTCATGTTCGCTGTAAGGATTCATATCATTGTAACTTATTCATTTATATCATAGTTTAAACGTACATAAAAGTAAAATCAATGTTTTTTTCTATTTTGAATGCATTTCACTTAAATGTATGGTGTTTTCTTCCAAGTAGTAAGCACTGTTTTTTAATACTTTTGTAAATATTTTTGTATCTTATTACATTAAGATTTCCAGCTTAAAAACTAATATTATTCTAATCTATGAGGCCTGATTTATATGTAAGATTTTCTTAATGAATATGTTTATTAATTATGTAAAAGTATTTTATGTATGTTAAAATATGTAACAGAATTTATATAATTGGTGAAATTTATTAAAAAGTCATAAATTTAAAATTGTGTTATCTTGAGTGCTTTTGGTCATCTCACATAAACAAACTGGAAGAAAAAAATGATGAATTTGAGAGTATGATTGGCTGTAAATTCTATTGTTTAATTGTCAATGGTTTTTGTTACATTTAACTATATTTTGCATTAGTTTTGAGGTATCATGTTTGTAAAAAAATATTGACTAGTACTTAAGCTCTTTATATTGATATTTCATTTAAGTTACTGAGACAATATTATTATTTTTTTTTTTTTTTTTTTTGTAAAATAACAAGCAACTTACTGTATCATATAGCATATCATAGACAAAATAAGATAGATGACTGAAATAAGATAGATGTAACTGAAATTGTACTAAAGGAATTTTGCCACAGTACTTAAGATAATGGAAACTGTATTCATTGTAAAACTTAAATATTTTGTTGCATTTTCAATTTTCATGTTAATTTTATTGTTTATTATTCTAATTGATTGAATAATTTTATAAGTAAAAAAAAAAACTGTATATATTGTCACATGAAAAAAAATTCAAAGCTTTTCACTTGCAAATTCATAAATTTGGCTGAGGGGGGAAAAAAAGAAAGAATGAAACAAATGTAATAGCTTATTATTAAATTCTACATAGTTGTAGAGGCATCTTTAGACTGCTCATAATTAAGGAAGTCTGAAACTAACAAGAAATTCAATCTAATCTAGCATTCATTATGTTGAAAACATGTTGTAAATCAGGTTTGCGTATAGCTAGTTTTTGCTGTAATAAGATACAATGACTCTGTTTATATAAACAAAATTTTTCTTGCTTTGTTAGTTAAAAAAATGTCCAGCAAGCGAATGTTTGGTCTTTCTAAATTAACATTTTTTATCTAACTGTTGTGATGTGATTGTAAAAGTCATCAAACAATTTAATACGCATCACATTGGACAATAAAAATTGTTTCTAACACAGTATTCAAAATAAAATAAAAGCAGCAGTAATTTTGATTGCTAAGCAGTAAAAAAAAGTGGCATTCCAATTTCCTCTTTTTTTATTATTAAAAAGGTAATTAGTTAGATATTGTATGATTTTGTATGAATTAGTGTGATATTGTAAATCTCAATACTTATAATAAATTTGTGGCAAAAATATTTTTTACCCTAATTCTTTGTAATCTGGAGTTTAATTTTGGAATTTTCTAATACCTTCATTTTGATCCACTGTAAGTAATTTCTATTTACAATGCATTTCTCTGTGATTTGGGGAGTTAAAATAATCTGATTATTTTAATAATTGTTAGACTTTAATTCTAGAGAGTTAATGAAATCTTATTTCCCCATCCATAAAAACCCTATGCTGTTCCAGAGATTTTACCCAATACAAGTTGAAGAATCATGCAGATTTTGTTTGTTATAACCTAGCTATCATTATTTGCTATGAAATTCCAGGGAAAAAAGTTGATAAAAGACCAAATTTGCCATGATTTTGTTTTCTTATATTGTGTGAGTAGTGTATGAAAAATTGCATAGTTTCATGTAAAAGTGTCTTATATCATGTTGAAATATTTTTTTAATTGTGCATTATCAATAGAAAAGATTTAAATGCAGATCTTAAGAGTGAAAATTTTGCATATGTAATACATAACTTCAAATATGTTTTTAATGAGAAAAATTTTCATTATATTAAATTTTGTTTTTATATGAGGGTCACACTGAAATTTTCGAGATATGACTAAGTGGTGCAAGGTAAACTTACCAACTCTTAGGAGTATTCAAAGTAGTATCCTCCAAGATCAATGCACTTTTGTAGGTGAATTTTCCAAAAATGAAATGCCTCAAGTCATACATTTCTTGGAATAGAGGGAAAATATGCTTTTATAGCCTCATCAATCTCATCTTTGGAATGAAAATGATGCCCACGCAATTTTTTTTTAAGACAATAGCCAAAAGTCACATAGCAAGATCAGGAGAATAGGGTGGATGTTTTATCACTTAGATGCTTTTTTGTTCAAAAAACTCAATTGCAATCCTTGTTGTATGAGAAGATACATTGTCATGGTAAAGCATGAGTCCCCTAACATTCACTTCTTGAAAAATTTCTGGAAGACACTTAGTGATGTACCAGTTAGCTGTAACTGTCTTCTGTCCCTTTAGCTTTATGGCTTTGACCACCCCTTAGGTGCATTGTCATGGTGAAACATGAGTCCCCATACATTCACCTCTTGAAAAATTTCTGGAAGACACTTTGTGATATACCAGTTAGCTGTAACTGTCTTCTGTCCTTCTAGCTTTATGGCTTTGACCACCCCAGTAGCACACCCAAGATGGGGGGAGGCAAGGGGCCCTAGCTTCCCCCATAGAAATAGAAATTGCATTATGAATATTGAATTTACATTATAAGTATTTCTATCCGTTCAACTCACCACCCCCACCCCTCAACCCCTAAAGATTAAATTGGTAAAGCATGACTCCCCTAGCACTCACCTCTTGAAGAATTTCTGGAAGACACTTAGTAGTGTACCAGTTTGCTATAACTCTCTTCTGTCCTCCTAGCTTTATGGCTTTGACCACCCCATAGGGCTTCTTTTCTGATTCTGACATGTTCCACTTTTAGGTGTTCCTTTAAAATATGGGGGGCCCAACAACAAGCTGATTTTTTCATATTCAGTTCTGCATGAATAATTTTATGTATAGCTGTGGATCCAATATTAAGTTCCTTCTGTATCATTTGGTGGGTACAGCGATTATCATCAATTAACATTTTTCGTATGGCCAATACATTTTCTGGGACTATAGCTGGCAAAGGTCTTCCTGTGTGTTCTTCATCCAGGAGAGAATTTCTGCCTCTTCTAAATTCTGTAAATCATCGGAATGCAGTGACATGAGATGGAGCTTCATTTCCATATGCTAATTATAGATGTTGAATGCATTCTTCATGATATAGCTCCTTTTTGAAATCATAACTCGATAATGCTCCCACGTCAACTCCATTTCTCTTCTTTCAAAGATTATTCTACAATAGCTAAATTACAATTGTTGCTGCAAATTATCGTCTGTGGACATAAGAGTTTAAATTTAAATATTCAACTTTTTTTTTCTCATATCCTCTGTCCCTGTCTCAATTTAAGTGTTACCCTCATATATACTTCTGATTAAAAAATTTTTAAACTAAAAGTATAATTTTAAGCATTGATGCCATATTATCTATATTTAAAAAATCAGTTTGTATGAACCATACTTAATATTACACCTGAAACATTTCAATCTTGAGAAAACTTTTCAGAACACTAATATTAACTTTTATTATTTTTATCACTTATTTAGAAAAGGATCAATGGTGTAAAATGTATAAATTTGTTTGCAGTGTTATCAAAATTTTTACATATTTGTGAATCTTGTTTTACTAAATTTGTGACGTTTTATTTCCAAACTCTCCTCATATTATATTGTACATTTTACTATGCAATCACTTAATTAGTACATCATGCAAACTTGCTTTTAACACCCTCACCAGTTTAATATTGTAAGATTAGAGTGCTATTTATGGGTAAAATATCCATTTTTAGCTGAAATAGCCTGACTTCATTCAAACACAACTAATTTCACTTAATTCTTTGAGAGTGTACTATTGTACTAAAGTGACTACATGAAGTCCCAGGACACCTGATAAAATTGTATTTTAATGCTAATAGAATCAACCTGTATTTACCAAATTATTCACAATATTAACCACTTTTACATGAAACCAAGAATTACTCCTGAGGAAATCATGGATAGTAATATAAGTGGTGGAATAGAAAAGCAAGGACTAGCTATATATGTGTGTGTGTGTTTGTAGGGAGAGAAAAGTTTAAGAATGAAGACAAATGCATTTTTTCCTTGTGTATCTTTAAGTAAGGGATGTGCCTAAAAGAAAGAAGAAGAAAAATCGTAAAGTTACTCTCAGCTTTGACATATGTTACACTATCAAAAATATTTAAAACTGTTTTAATTTTGTTTTTGAAAAACTTATTAATTAACCTTGAAATTATATGAAAATTTATAAATTTTGGAAGCTGATTATTAATATCTTGTTGCCTACATCATATAGTGGTTAGCATCACAGGCTTCCATGGAGTTAGCTTGGGTTAGAATCCTGACTAATGCATGGACATTTTTGTGCTGCCCTTTCATAGATTGGCAATGTTGATTCACTTGCATGGTGCTCCCACAATAAAGAAAGCAAAATTCACATTGTGAATGGATGACAAGTGCCTGCTGTGTTGAAAAAAAAATAAGTTAATAACTCTAAGAAATTTTCAATAAATATATAAGAGTTTCATAATAGGACCCATGCATAGAAAAAAAAAATTTAGATATTGCAGTGTTGTAAGAGCTTGCAATAATTTTTTTTTCCTTTTATATTTACTTTTAATTTTTTTTGACCAAACTGTCATATTGACTACCTTAATGTATATTGAAAAAATTGTAATATTTAAGTATGAGCTCAAATAATTAATGCCCCTTTCATATGTCCTTTGCAAAGTAAGGCTAGATGTTTATCTGGTTCTGCATTCTTGAGAAAAATCAGAATTAGCTCTCTGTTTTGTATTCCCTCAGTATGTATTTTGAAGAAAGTCATGTACATTAGTAAATTGGATAAAACATTTTTTTTTTTCACTAAAACAATAGAAAAGAGATTCACATCTTCAGCTAGCTAGTGGGTAAAGGTTTAACTCCAGAAATTTTAAAAGAACATATTGAGAATATTTAAGTTATTGAGAATATTATAATTTTTTTCTCCTCTCTGGTTTGATTATTAAAAATCTCCCCCCCCCCCCCAAAAAAAAAAGAAAAGAAAAAAAAAGTCATTTTCTTCTGTGATTTTTTTTTTTTTTTTTTTTTTTTTTTTTTTTTAAGTAACTGATGTAAATATGCCTTTTTCAGTCTATTAGTTTTCCTTTTACTGAACTGCTCCTGTGTATTGAGATTTAAGTTTGCATTCAAGTAATTAATATAGTACATATAACTTACAAATTAATGATAATAAGGAATAGTATGAAGTATGAATCATACCTTATCACGTATATTATTACTTTGTTTTCCCTTTTTCATTCCCTCTTTTAATTCCTGTTAATGTCCAAAAGGGAAGGTTTTAAAGTAATCCATTGTTATATTTTTTTATGTTAATATATATTATATTTATATTTGACCACTTGTGAATTTATGTTTAGATTTGTCTTGGTTTAATTGTTTTATTGTTGTCAGTCATTTAGACTAGATAGTTTTTGCCCTCACATATTGTTTCAGTGTATAGTGAAATAAAACATATTTTTCCATCTTTCTCTTTTCATGCTTTAGCTCGAAAATTTCTTGTGTAATTTTTTTTCCTTTTGTTTATCAGGGGAAAAAAATATTGTTGCATTTAGGATGAAGATTTGTGTTGTCCAATCTTGTTTAGCATTGACTTAATATCACATTGAATGAATTCTTGGGATTGATAAATATATGTGTGCAGATGCAAATACATTCCATTTTTTTAAAAAAAGTTTCATATTATAATTGATTCGTGTTCTTGTTTCAAAGATATTTATGTATGTTTTAGAAATCAAGTTATTTAATGCATGTATATTAATTTGCCAGTAATCGTTGTTTAGTTTCAAAGTGAAAGTTTTGAAGATTACCTTCAGTTTTCATTATTTCTCCATCCTGAGTAGCTTATCTCTTTTTTATTTAAAGTTTGACTGATAATTTTCCACTTAAAAGTATCAGATCATTTGTGCCATTTATCAATATTTATTGTATTTTATCATTAACTTACTGCATTAAGAATCTATTTTTCATTTAGGTATTGTCTTTTATAACTTAACTTTTCATTCAATCTATTACAAAATGTTGCTGGTATCTAAATTGATGGTTTTCTTTTCTTATCGAAATGTTGAATAAAATTGGTTCATACAAAGTGATTCCCATATTCTTTTGTAATATTTGCTTCTACACAAGAAAATAAGAATAAAATGGTTTTTCCTTAATTTTTTTTTTATTCTATTGTAAAAATTAAAAACATACATGTAAACATTTTTAAAAAGAGAAAAAAATATATTCTTTATTAAGGTAAAGGACAAGTAAATTTATTTTACATGCCTTACAGTACATTGTAGATATTTTAAGGTACTTGCAAGCAATCTACTTATGTATTGCAAATTTATTAAGGTATTTGTCATCTTCTAGACAAAATTTTAAAAACCGTATCACTTTATTATCAGATGGCTCAGGATAAAGTTCAACCTAGCTATTCTTAAACATTCTCGCATACATTATCATAATTAAGAAATTAATGCAGTGTTAATGAGAAATATTTTATTGTTAAATCTAAAGTGTAAAAGTAAAAAATGTGGACAGTTAAAACGATCATTTGATTTTATCTTTTTGTCGGAAACATTAAACTTTTAAACTGGATAAAACTTAATGGATTATGGCACCAGTGACTACATATCTGGAATTCTTAAATACTGCTGCACTTTATTCATGATTTTTAAAAACAAACGAAAGTAAATTGTGTTTCATGTATTAAAGAGTATTTTATTTTCCACCGTACGTAAAAATAAAACTCGTAACAAATAAGAACCTGTATCGAAATCTTGCTTTGTCAGTTTTAGTTTCCTACAGCAAATGTCTTTAATCCTCTAATTTTGACTTTGGTATGTGGATGAATAAAACAGTGCACAAAAGGTTAACTGATGTATAAAAACATCCATAAGTTGCTTTAATTTTTTTTCTTTAACTTTTACTTTTAACTGTAAAGTCATAAAATTGCATTCGGAAAAATAGGCCGAAGTACCCACATAAGAAATAAGGTTGCGACGATAAAATTAATTTGCATAGCTCCATAGCAATGACTGATTTGAAGGAACCCAACACGTTTTAGAACCATGGATAAATACTAATATAAGATGTTTTGAGGTGTCTAAACTGTCAAATCCTGTACTTCGAAATATTCCAGAAATTCGTAATTTCTTGAAGATGATTTAACGGGGACATTTCATTGTATGATTCATTTTCGCTCTATTATTATAAGATATGATAGGAACGATTTTAATAATATTTCATGGCTGGCCATCTATACAGTGTATCTTAAATGAATGGCCAGCAGCCTCGCCCTTTATTGTGAACAAATGGCGTCATAGCCAACACAGAGAAAAAAAAGTTGGTCGATGAACTCACTTTGCTGGGTTGAAATCCACTGCACAGTGGAACTCGCTTTTGGTGAGTCGAACAACCCACATTGGAAAGTGGGTCCTACAACCCACTTTTGAAAACGGGTACATTTACCTGCCTTTGTGAGTTTAAAAACTCTTTGAATGAGTTAATTAAAGCGAATTGTGTATTGAGCCTATATATATATATATATATATATATATATATAAAATTATATATATATATATATACACACACATTTAATTATTTTTTTAATATTATAAGACACAGATCATTTAAAGCTTTGGTAATAATTCCTAGTTACTGCATTATGTATCTCAGTTTGAAGCAAGTGATTTATAATTTTATTCCAGACACCTTTATTTGATACTTGCCATCCTGAGAACTATAAATTATATAAAGATGACATTGTTTGCGTTGAATTAAAATGAATCAAATTAGCACTTCTTTAATCTATTGAACATTAAAAATATTATCATTAAAAGTTATAAAGCATACTTCACAACTAGTAATAAATACTTACACAACTAGTAATAAATACTTACACTTTAAAAAAAATTCTTTTTATCTTTAACTTTTGCAGTACATTAGCCTTCATGTTTAAAATAATTTTCCAAAATGCCTAGTCTGAAAGTGTTTGCATCAAATTTTTTAAATGGAATTTTGTTACCCAAATTAGATAATCATTTAAATTTTATACAGCTAAAATGACAACTCAGAACAATAACATTAGTTTGTAAAATAATCAAACTTCAAATTATGTTTTTAATATTAGATAAGAAAAATTGTCACTTTACTTTATACATGCCATGAAAATTTTCAAAAACAATCCCCCCCCCCCCCCCCCTCCTTATTCTACATGAATATTAATTCAATTTGAATTTTCCAGCTACCTTATTATCATTACAGAATTCCTTCTGTTTTAAGGTGTTTATATAAAGCTAAAATGTATCAAATCTTTGGGAGAATAAATTAGTTTATAAACTGACAATTATTATTATAAAAGGAAAAGAATTCGTAGAATTTTGAATTAGTTATCTAGATAGATCATCATCTGTTACAGGATATTTCTTTTATTTCCTACTCTCTTATTTACTTATTCACAAACACACACTTTCACACATAAATGCAATGTATAGATGAATTTTAAAAACCTGATTTCACCCTCTAGTTTATCCATTTTTCTAAATTCGACCATGTCAAATGAGTTTATAATTAAATGTTATCGCCAGATGGTATCATCTGTAGATTTGGACTTTAGAATGAACTTGGACTTTCAAACACAACTTATATGTACACACAAATAGATATACATACGTATACTACTCGTAGCATTGCGTGAACCAAACGGGGATACTCTAGATTTGTGTGCACGGCCGCCATCTTGGATTTTTCCGCCAGGGTTTGGCACATTTCTCATGGCGATAATTATTGCGTTCTGGTAAAAATAACCCAATGTCAAATTCTCTAATTTTAAGATCAAACAACTTTCTATGAATTTTTAACACCTTTTATCTGACTTTGTTTACTGTTGTGCTTTAGGCATCTGTTCAATGCTTAGTTCTTTGCTGTTTGTATTGCCTGTAAATATGGATTAATTTTCCAAATAAAGCCATAGGTTAAAAAAAAAAGATCAAACAGTCATTTCTGATTTGATCTTTTAATTACAGTATAATAATTTTAGGTCAGATCTCAGCCTTGACCTGGAAATATTTTAAGCAGTGTTTTCAAAATGCTGGACTTTGAATTTTTTTAGCTTTTTTAATAAAAATCACCTGTTTAAATTATGAAACTTAGAAAAAATTTTGAAAAATCCTTTAAACGTTGGACTTAGATTTATTTTTGGGTTTTTAATAAAAACAACTTTTTTAAATTATGAAACTTGGAAATTTTTTTGAAAAAATCATTCTCAAATATTGGAAATTTTGGGTTTTTCTTTTAGCTTTTTTAATAAAACCCAATAAAATCAGGACAAGGATTGTTTGACCATTTATCCTGCTGTGTTGGAAATAAGGAAATAAAAACCCTTTTCCTAAACCAATAGCTTAACCTTAACTAACTTCTTAACTTAGGTTCCTGGGGAGAGAGAAGCTGAACTTCAGTTATTTAAATTTATTTAAATAAAAATTTTAAAATAGATTGTATTTAAAATGTATACTGTATTTTACATTTTACGAAAAAATGATGGCAGATAATTTTTACTTCAAATAAATGAAATGGTGTATCATAACAGTATACTAATTGACAAATCCATCATCAGTTTTTCGTTAACTTAATAAATTTAAGTTGCTTTTAATTTTGTTTATCGATTGTCAATTCGTATACTGTTATGATACACCATTTCATTTATTTGAAGTAAAAATTATCTGCCATCATTTTTTCGTAAAATGTAAAATACAGTATACATTTTAAATACAATCTATTTTAAAATTTTTTTTAATTCCAAGTTGTAGTGGATTACAAATAAATTTAAATAGCTGAAGTTCAACTTCTCTCTCCCCAGGAACCTAAGTTAAGAAGTTAGTTAAGGTTAAGCTATTGGTTTAGAAAAAGGTTTTTTTTTTCCTTATTTCCAACACAGCAGGATAAATGGTCAAATAATCCTTGTCCCGATTTTATTGTATGCACAAAATATTTGGTTACGGTCAAATCTGAAATAAAATTTCATTACCACAATGCCCTGACAAAAAAAATAAATAAATAAATAAAGGAGAATCTGGTTACTCACCATAAACTTATGGGTTCATAATTTTTTTACATTTTTCAACTGCTGAATTTTAGATAATTTTTAAATTGCAAGATATTTAGGTGGTACGAAAATGCTGTATTTTTTTTCTAATTAGCAATATATTAGCATAATATTTTGGTGATTCATTGCTATTTGTCAAAGAGTTAGGGTAAATTGAATACATGGCATTGAAATTTTATCTGTAAGTAAAATCCATTTGACCAAATTTTTTATATGAATCATAATTTGAAAAGATAGATTTTTTTTTTGCATTTTTAATTAAAAACTAAGTCCAACGATTAAATGATTTTTCAAAAATATTTCTAAGTTTCATAATTTAAAAAAGTGGGTTTTATGAAAAAAGCTAAAAGAAAAACCCAAAATTTCCAATATTTGATAATAATTTGTTCAAAAAAATTTCCAAGTTTCATAATTTAAAAAAGGGGTTTTTATTAAAAACCCAAAATCTAAGTCCAACATTTAAAGGATTTTTCAAAATTTTTTCTAAGTTTCATAATTTAAACAGGTGGTTTTTATTAAAAAAGCTAAAAAAATTCCAAGTCCAGCGTTTTGAAAACACCGCTTAAAACATATTGGCGAGAATTTTTCCACCAAGTTGGCGCAAAAAAAATCCAAGATGGCGGCCGTGCACACAAATCTAGAGTAGTCCCTAACATATTTTTAATAAAAAATTACTACAAAATTTCTTCTAATTTATCTAAAAATTACAATTAAAATTTTTTCCTTCGTGCTTTCGCCCATGAAAATTCTTCAATAGTTCCATTGAAATCAACAGATCTTGTTAAATCTGCTTCAATGCAAAGAAGTGCCAAGGCATTTAGTTTGTTTTTTATTGCAGCAAAGATCTTAAATGATCTTTGATTCTTTTTAGTGCAGAAAAAGATCTTTCTGCAGCGGCAGGTGTGCACACAAACATTCTCAATACGATATAACATTTGGATACACTGTTTGTAATCCACTTTCACGTAGCCACTTGCAAATTGCTAAGAGACTTTTCGAACCAATGCTGCACTCAGTTATGTGATATTTTAGATGTTGCAGTTCATCACATAATGCAGGTTCCAAATCATCTTTAAAAATTGCCTGTAATTTTCTTCCCTCTTCTTCAAGCTCAGGAGATGTCAGTGACCAAATTTTCGTAGTTCCCTTAAATTTTTCACCGAGCTCTCTATAAGCTTGTGACCTCTTCTCAAGCTCTGATTTGAGATTGTCCACAATCGTGAAATAGGTATTAACTCTAAAGATATCACGCCCGTTTAAATTAACTTCGCCTTCACGTTTTTCGCCAGCTTGTAGTTTTCTGAAAACCTGACGCTTTTCATCACGCTCATAAACTTTCTCTTTAGAAATATCCAGAGCTTTGTTTTCATATATACCAAATTGTTCTCGCAGTTCTAACAAGAACTTTACGAGTGACTGAAGAACTGTGGCAACTTCTGAAACATCAAGTTCTAAGTTTTGTACATACTCATTGACTTGGTGAAGTCTAATCAGCACCGTTCCCCAAAAATGTGCCATGAATACTATTTCGAGCCTTTGCAACTTCCTTAGTAAACCTCTAGCTTCTGCTCTTGTTCCTGATTTTTGACTTTCGTCACTTTCAAAGTATTTTAGAGCTTTTATGACTGCAAACCAATCTTCTTTTAATGCTCTACAAGTATCATATTTTGTCGACCATCGTGTCGTGGAGAGGATTTTTGCGGTAAGGGTGCTATTTTTCTTCAATGCTTCCCACCTCGCTGTAGACGACGAGAAAAAATTATAAAGTTCTTGAAGCAAATTAAAAAACGATGTGGCTTCAATGCAGCAATCTACCCACTAAATTTAAAGAGTTCCTAGGAAACTCCTATTTAAAGAGTTCCTAGATTTCCTAGGAAAGCGGTGCCGCTATAACATTTTTATATGCAAATCAGAAAATGCTGGTTTTTTAGAGAGTGTTAGTTTTGAGTATAACTTGAAATACGCATATTCACCATACTTGAAAACCAAGGTCATTTGATTTGCATATAAAACGTTTTAGTGACGCTAACCACTGACTGCTACATTACGGCCGCTATATTACGGCACCGCTTTCCTAGGAAACCTAAGCATAAGCAAAGAATAGAAGTAAAGTTAATTACGATGCTTTTTATCTTAGCATTTGAAAATGATTCCTGGTTGTTTCAAACATAGACATCGCGGCGTTGGCTATGAGGCAAGAAACATTTTAAAAACTTTCTTTTAATTTAAAGCAAAGCATTGAAAAAAATATAAAAAATGTACACTTTGAAACGTTGGGGGGAGACAGCTTCAAATAATGCTTGTTAATAATACGTAATACAGTACAACCTCCCAAATCCGGAATCGTTCAGGACACGGCAATTCCGGATTTGGGAATTTTCCGGATTTGAGAGGTTTTTAAATAACACTACAAAATTTTAGGAGAAAAAAAATAAACACACTAAAAAAAAAAAGTAAAATGGTTTAATTATTAAATAAACCTAAATACAGGGCATATAATTACATTATAATTTAAGCATTTCAGTCAATAATGTTTGTTGTTTTAATTTCAGCTTATTATAAATATTTTCTCGAATCCTATATAGTGACATAATTTCATGTTCCGAGATAAAATTCCGGTGTTCTAAGCCTAATATTGTTTAATCTAATGATTTTATTATGTCTTCCGTTGACATTCTGAATCAATTTCACGATCGCTGTCATCATAACCTTTGTTATTTACAACACTATGAATAATTTCAGAATCGCTCATGCTGCATTTACACATTTGCGATCGCACCACCTGTAACACCGCATTTACACAGTCGCGATAGCGGCGAGTCGAATTGAGGGGAGTGAATGTGTAAACGGTGTTTTCGCCAATCGTGGCGCTCGCTTCGGGAGTGGTTTTCTGGCACGAGTCAAAGTGGCGAATGGCGCCGGGGGTCAAAGGTGAGAATGGCGACGGGAAATCTTGTTCACAGCAAGAGGCGGGAATGTGAGTTTGGTCACTCGCGTCAATGCAGGTACGTGACTAATGTCTCGCAAATGTCTTGCGGGTGGCTCGATCGTGAATGCAAATGCGGCACAAGACATTCGCAAGACATTAGTCACGTTCCTGCATCGACGCGAGTGACCGTTCTCACATTCTCGCCTCTTGCTGTGAACAAGACTTCCCGTCGCCATTTTCCCGTTTGACGCCCGGCGCCATTCGCCACTTTGATTCGTGCCAGAAAACTGCTCCCGAAGCGAGCGCCACGATTGGCGCGGAGAAACGGCGAGAACACCGTTTACACATTCGCCCCCTCCCGCGATTCGACTCGCCGCTATCGCGATTGCGTAAATGCGATGTAAGAGAATAAACGATCGGCACATTTTCATCGATGTCTAAAACTTCCTGTATGACCAATTATCCAAGTTAATATTGCCTTTATTCGCATATTCTACTAATTCTGCCATTTCAGCTTCTTTCTCAGATACTTGAAAACCCTCAAAATCGCTGCTATCACTTCCTTGAAAGGAAGCGCAATTTTTTACCGATCATTTTCGTAGCGACATCTATCGGTAAAATAGAAAAGTAAAATTGGCCATTTATTAAAGCATTCCGGATTTGGGAGGTTTCCGGATTTGAGAGGTCCGGATTTGGGAGGTTGTACTGTATATACTCCTGGCTCCTGGTGACCTAGCATCGATAGGTTGCATTGTTCAAAGCAGAAATTTGAAAAGATATTTCAAAAACACATTTACCCAACACTAAAAATCTAAGTTTTTATAATAATTTATCACAAATTATCCCTCATTATTAATAAAAAAGTTCATTTTATAAGGGAGATATGCATTTTTGCTTTTCATCTAAAATTGATTGTTTCATGTTTATTCGGTAGTTTAGCTTAAAAATAAAATAAAATTGTTTATCTTTAATTGCTTTTGCTTTTACAGTTAATATATAAAATATCAATATTTTAAGAATTTATCTCAAAACACAACTCCAGATAAGAAAAGGTTACTTTATTCTAACAGAGATCGCTTCATTTTAGAAATTCATTTGCAGAGCTTTAATTTTAATTAAAAAATATATACTTTTTTATAAAAGACCTTAAAATATGATTACAAAAAATTTATACACTGAAGTGCCACTGAATTAGGGATACCTACCTAGTAACGAGTTGGGCCTCCTCTGGCCTTGATAACGGCTGCCACACGACGAGACAGATTCAACAAGTTTCTGGAAACGTTCCACGGGAATGGCTTGCCAAATATTGGCTAAAGCTGTCCATAATTCAGTAAGGTTCTTTGGTGCTGTGTGATGGCCTTTCACGCCTTGTTCCAAAACATCCCAAAGATGCTCAATAGGATTTAAGTCTGGGCTTCTAGGTGGCCAATTCATGACAGAGAAGTCAGAGGAATGCTCATCCAACCAGCCAGTAGCCAACCGGGACTTGTGAGAGGTACAGTTGTCTTGCTGGAAAACTCCTTTACCATGCGGATAACAGAACAGCATAAACGGATGGAGGTGATCACCCATCAACTCTACGTACCGAATTGCATTGAGGGAGGTTGGTACACGCACCAAAGATCCCAAACTGTGCCACGAAAAAACACCCCAGACCATGATTGAGCCACCATGCCCTTGTACAGTTCCAGCCAGGCATGCGGGATCCATGGCTTCATGACCCTGACGCCATATTCTCAGCCTCCCGTCGGCGTTAAGTAGTCGGAATCGAGACTCATCACTCCATGCTACTCGTTTCCAGTCCTCTACACTCCAGTCTCTGTGCTCTCTTGCCCAGGCAAGACGTGCAGCCCGATGGCGAGTATAGAGCAATGGTACTCTCGTAGGTCGACGGCTCCCGAAACCCATACGGTGAAGCGAGCGTTGCACAGTCCGTTTACTGACTGTACGACTGGCACCGTCATTAAACTGGTTGGTAATTTGAGCTAATGTTTGGCTTCGCTGGCTACGTACAATACCCCTGAGCCGTCTCTCACCACGCACTGTCAAGGCTAATTGTCCTTTGCAGTTTGCCCGATCGCTAGTTTTTTTTTCCACCATCCATGTAGTCTTGGTACACTCTTGACACTGTCGACCTTGAAAATCCTAGCTGTCTGACGATTTCGGAAATTGAATGGCCCATGCGTCGCGCACCTACGATTTGTCCGCGATCGAAGACGTCTAAATCAGGCAGTTTACCCATACTGGCAATTCCAACAACTAATTCAGAACAACCACAGTACGCGCTATATATGCAGTTACCACAGCGCCCTCACTTGCGCATACATGATGCGCAGCGCTACACAATTTGCATAGGCTTTGCTATCCCTAATTCAGTGTATATAAAACTTTTTTTTAAATGAAAACTAGTGATTTTTTAACACATATATTACCCTAGGTTTGGGAGGTAAACTTGCTCCGGAACGTTATGTCCTTGTTTTAAATAATATTTGAGTTTAGACGAAGGTAGCCCCGGATTTTCTTCCACATTGTTTTAAAGCTTAAATTTTTCCATTTAAAAACGCAATCAGAAAATTCTAACTTAAACATAGAATATTATTTTTAGAACATATTTTTACATATTGACAGATTTTGTTTTCATCTAAAATATAAATTTTAGAAGATATACAGCAATTTCCAAGCAAACTTAAAAAAGTGTTACATTCATTTTAAGTTACTCACTAGTTATTAATTAAAAGAAAAGTTTGAACAAGAACACTTAAAAATGTTGGTGCAAAACAATTGAACTAACGAGCTAAAAACAATATAAAAGCAAAATTCTCATATCTGTATTAATTGACATAAAAATAACTGTATGGAATAAAAATAATTTATATTAAAAAATAGCAACTAGCACACTAATAAAAGTTCAAAACTTAGAAAAAAAGTTAAATAGTTCTCTTTAAAAAATATTTTTAACTTTTACATTTAGGCTAAAAGTATAAAAGACCCTTAGCTTTAAATGGCAAAAAAATGAACTATTTAAACAAACATAATGGAATTTTAATAACACTCGTATCTAGTTCTAGATTATTATTTTTTTCCTACTAGAGCCTCCTGTAACATCCAACACGAGACTTTTCAGTCAAAAGACATTTCATCCCTTTTCATAACGAAAAGTTTAGAGACCCCAGCCCAGGTTTAGCTTTTAACCAAATTAAAATCAAGTACACTCTTTAAAAAAATAAACAAAATAATAATGATAATAATAATAATAATAATAAAAACATTTTTCAAAGCAAATCAAGTTAATATTAAAACTAAACTCACCTTATAACTGTTAATATTGAAGACTTTAGATCTGGAAATTACACGATAGAAAAGGTGTTCGTTTAAAATAGCAAGAAATGTTCATAGGTCCAGATGAAAAAACTAACTGAAATAGTAAGGTCACAACAACAATTTATATTTTGTATACTGCAAAAGGTTGACAAAGCACTCAGCCAAAATGAGCTTGCAGATCACACTCTGACGGAAAAACAAGTCTCTTTTCGTATCAAAACCAAACACGGGCCCTGCCCTTTAACCCGTTGAGGCTCCATCCGTCCTCTCCTTCCTTTAATTCCCTCTCAACCGGGATTGGTACGCGGTCTCCTTAGATGTTCCCTTTTGGGAACTTTGATTTGCCCAACTTATGGCTCCTCCCAGGGAAAAATTTAGAAGAAAAGAACCGACAAATATTTCGGTGCCCTTTGACAAAATTAACTGTCTCTTTTCTAAGACGACCCATTCAGGTTGCAGACACTCTGATAGTTTCCATATAATAGTCCATTTTACTTGAAAGAAACACCTTGCACAGACACCCTAGTCCGGTGTTCACACTATGATTCTAACACCTTGAAACAGTTTCTACACCTGGAGGGTGTCATCGTTCGTTATACCATGCTCCTTTGACAACGGGACGTCAATTACTGGACAAATGACGATGGGTTGGGAGTTTAAAAACCATTAGTCTTCTTATCGGACTGCCCCTGGTCTGAAATCTGTTTTTGGAGGAAAAAGCGTGGACTGTTTGCTCTTTGTCAAATGTATCGAAAGATAGAGCGGAAGTTGTCTTTTGTGAGTCCGACTGCTTTCTGCAATCATTATCCCTTCAAATTGCAAGAATTCTTAACCTGCTTCTCGTTAACTCATAATGGATGCTTGGGAAAAGAGTGAAAGAAAAAGAAGGAAAAAATAATTAGTCAGTTGACGAAAAAGTTATTTCAAAATGTTTATATTGCAAATAACATTTTTAACGATACTAATAATATATAGATAAAAATGAAAAAGAAAAAAAATTGAAATTTCTCGTTTTATATCGATAAAAATTTTATAATTTGGTTGTTACCTCTAAATTTACGCCCTATTAACGGCTGAGCCCTAGGCCATGACCTAGGTTGGCCTTATGGGAAATCCGTCCCTGAGCGCAGTTAGTAACCGATTCTAAAGAATGTCGAGAGACTACGAGACTTTTCCCCCTCCTTCCTCAGCAGCCTTACCTACAGCGTGAATAGAATCGTCTTGGCACTATGCCAACCGTGGTTCTTCGTACTGTGGTCGGACTGAAGAATCTGGCCATCTCGAGGGGCAGAGGTTGCCGGAGATAAAAAAAGCCCTAGTTCAAAGTACTACAAATTTCTTCCATGAGAGGCGGCAATCACGGACTTTTTGTCTTAGGACATGCAAAAAGACTTCCCTGCCGCAGTAAAAATGAAAAAAAATATATCTAAAAAAAAATCTATTTTTTCCACTCTTTCTAATTTTATTTAAATAGAACTGCACGAAATGAATAGTATTTTCTTCTCTAAAATGGGTTTCTTTTATAGCACATAATTAATTTAATTTTTATTTATTATTTAATTGTATTAATTTGAAAGATTCTCTTGTATCAAGGGGTGCAAAAATTCCTAGCGTCCTTTTCTCTTTGACTTTTTAAGTTGAAAAAATAGTTTAGGAACTTGAAATTTCACAGGTAAGGTGTTTACTCGTATATGCCCGAGAGAAGATTCCAGTACATGTTTATAAATAAAATTTAAAAAGTAAACCATAGAAATAAACAAAATTAAAATACAAGCATAGACTGCTAAATCACTATAACATAAAACATATCCTGCAAAGAAAACATTTTCAATAGAAGATAGCGCAGAAGCTTCATATCCCCATAATGAAAAAAACAAATAAATAATCCAACAGATATAGATAAAAATTATACTAAAAAAGACAAAAAACAAACAGAAATCAAGCACTATGGGCATCCACGCACCAATGGCAAGATTCTGCATAAGAGCCAGAACTGAACCATAAAACGACAGAGGTAATCGACAGGTCACGTCATCAGGGGGCCTAACCATGTCAATTACCTAATTGACATGGTTAGGCCCCCTGATGACGTGACCTGTCGATTACCTCTGTCGTTTTATGGTTCAGTTCTGGCTCTTTTGCAGAATCTTGCCATTGGTGCGTGGATGCCCATAGTGCTTGATTTCTGTTTGTTTTTTGTCTTTTTTAGTATAATTTTTATCTATATCTTTTGGATTATTTATTTATAAATAAAACGTTCAGAAACTAGATGGTCCAGATTTATTAATTTCCGGTTCGACAGCTGTTTCATCATATTGCGATTAAAGTCAAGGTCAATGTTGCATTTGGTTCTTTTGTATTAAAGACTCTCAGGTGTTGAACAACACGAACATTTATTGAGAATTAGAAAAACAAAATATATCACAACGGACTGAGATGCCCTACTCGGCGATCCCAGCGAAGTTCCTGGTACATAACTGACTCCTCGTCCTAAGTACAACTTAAAAACGTATTCCGTCATATTGACTGAAGTATCTACCAAGTTGCCATCTTCAGTAATTGTAAAGTATTGTAATAGCGTGGGAATAACGCTTACGAAAATGTGCCAGAAGTGAAACTGGTGTAGAAAGGGTTTTGGCCCCCAAACGGTATGTGAGGATGAATAGGCATTTTCTGGCCGAGTCCCTTTTGGCGCGAACAGGTTTGACAGCGTCTGAGGCATGTCGCCGGGCTGTGGAAAAATGCTTCCCCCAGAAGGTTTGACGTCACCAGGAACGAGTTTCAGCGGAGGAACAAGGTTTATATAAGGGACTGCGTGCCCTCGACGGGGGCTGATTGCTGGGAGATTCTTCGAGGCGTTGGTCGCCGGATTTTCAGCGGACTGAAGTGATCTCGTCAGCGGGCCACGTGGATAGACAGGGCCGTCGAAGCGTGAGCGTTATTTCGGTTGTGGGCCGTGTAAACCGAAAGGCAGCTTGCCTTGGCGTATGTTGATTTTTCTGTACAGTGCATTTCCGAGTGAACTTTTCCAGAAAAGAATAAAGTGTTTTTGAAACACTAAACTCCGCTTCTCGAGTCATTTTCTTGGGTTGTGGAAATAGTCACGGCCAGTCAAAGCCGGGACAGTTAGCAGGTGATCGCCCGGGGCACAGCAGTGAAGCGTCTTCGCCTTGGAGCCATCACAGCTTGGTGACAGCGGTGGGATATTGTGCCGGAAGATAAGGTACACGGACTCAAGTATTAGTGCTAAGGATTCTTTTGGTGGACTTGTGTGATCCAGTGATACGGCAGAATTACAGTGAAAGGAGCCGGACGAGTGTGACTCGACAGAGGCATCGTAGTGTGGAAATTGACCAGCGGTTGAAGCTGTTTGTGACACAAGGACAGGTGAGTCCATTTTGAAACTTTTTCTAGAGAGGTTTTAATGTATTTCTGGTTTTTGTAATTGGGTTATAAATCCCTGAGGGGAGGTGTTAAAAAGTGATTCGAGTAATCAAAAATTTGGTGAGGAAATCCACGGGGAACCTCACGGGCACGTGTTGTGCAAAAATAGAAGAAAAGTGTTTGCTTTTGGGATAAATCTCCCAGGTTAGGTTCTAGAAGAACATAGGTTTGATAGGAAATGTACTCAGTTTGGGACAAAACGCTGATTTCAAATAGTATATTTGTATTAGTGTCATAATTCTAGAAGTGAATAAGCAATTTTAGTTTGGAATGTTGTATGCTATAATATAATGTGATACATGTGTGTTTCTTTTAAATGTTTGATAATATATTGTGATATATGTTCGAGCTATTATTATGTAATTTGAAAGGATTGCTTGTGATTAATTGTACCAGTTTATGTGTATAAGTGAAGATTCTAAGATAATAATTTTAGTGTCGTTATATCTAGTACCTGTCCTATATTTCCGTGTTAGGTAGGGCAAGTGAAATTACATGTGTATTTCTGGGAGTGTATTCAGTGTACGGCATTAGGTTAAGAATAAGAAATTGTGATTTCTGGGTATAGTGTGGGTAGTCTTTAGCTGCAGAAAATGGAAGCTCTTCTAATAAAACAGACTAAAGTAGTTCTTTTGGCTTTGGCCGATGATTTGGACGTTGAGGCGTCGATAGATGAGAAAAAAAATAGTAATTACCCAACGAATCATGGGAGCGGAAAATTACAGTGAGCTAGTGACCAATGCATGTCTAGAAGGAATTCTAGAACAAAAGGAAAGGGTAGCGATAGAAATTAGAGAAGAGAAAGAAAGAGAAGCGAGAGAAATTCAGGAAGGGAGGAAATTTGAATTAGAGAAATTACGTATACAGGGTGCGGCGGAGACGAGCAGGGTAATTGCGAACGGCTCTAACACAGAGGGGGCTACGGGTCCGAGGAACAGCATAAAAGATCTAGTCTCCAAATTTGACCCTAAGGAGGGAGACATCACTTTGTTTTTTATGATCTTTGAAAGACAGGCAAAGTATTCTAAGGTACCCGAAAACGATTGGGTTAGCCAATTGATCCCGTTATTACCGGCAGATATGGCCGAAATTATCGTGAAGGAACCAGGGGAAAAGGGCGACGACTATCCCTATATGAAAAGTCTTCTGTTAAAACGCTTTAGACTGGGCACGGGTGCTTTGAGGACGAAATTCTTGACGCATCAGCGAAAACCAGGGGCGTTGTGGTCAGATCTGGCATATGAATTAAGGGGATACCTAGAAAATTGGTTGGAGTCGGTGGAGGTGACCAATTTCGAGTCCCTTAAAGAGCTTATGGTGACCGAACAAATAAAAAAACAGGTCCCGATGGAGATAAGGGAAAAATATCTAGACAAGTGGGATGATCTGAAAGTGGTTTCTATCTTAACAGATAAGTGTGATCGGTACGAGACCATAAGACAGGGCACTAGGAGGCCAGAGAAGAAATTAGGGGGGAAAAAACCTTTTCCGGAGAAAAAGAAAGGCCAGTCGTACGTAAAGGATAAAGCCGAAATTAAAGCCGGACCAGAAATGGGAAATAAGAGGGAGGATTCCGTTAGCTCAAATTGGCGCAAAGAGCAGGGTTTTGAAAAAAAGAAGGCGTTGACTTGTTATTTCTGTTCGAAGGCTGGACATTTCAAATATGAGTGTCCGGAGTACCAGAAAAGGATCGCCAAAGGGGAAATTGTGAACCACGTAGGGACAGAAGGGAACTTGAGCAGTTGTTTTGAGCGCTACCTGAAGAAAGCGGTAATAAATGGGGTCCCCAGGCAATACCTGAGAGACACAGGCGCAGGGATTGATTTATGCGATCATTCTTGGGTACGAAACGAAGACCTAATAGGTGAAGTCACCTGGGTAAGACAACCCCTAGACAACGAATGTGTATGTTTGCCTCTGGCATGGGTGACAATTGAGGGCGAGTTCGGAAGGGTTGTGACGAAGGCCGCAATTAAGCCCGTCGGAGTAGAGCAGAGTTATTACCTGTTAGGTAACCAAACTGCGGAATTAATAGAGAAGAAATTAAATTGTATCCCCGTGAATGCTGTTCTCACGAGAAGTAAGACTCGGGACGAAGCTGAAGGGAGCGTGATTTCGGATATAAAGGGGAAAGTAGGAGAAAAGGAGGTTTCAGAGAACGGGGGGAAAACGGTGGGGGAAGCCAAAGAAATAGAGGTTTTCTCAGGCGAGTCCTTCCAGGAATCCCGGTTGGTGGCGATCAGCCCTGAGGGGTTTGTGAGAGCGCAAGAGGCGTGTCCCTCGTTATCGAGCCTGTGGGAAAAAGCGAAGGCAGAACCGCCCGGAGAATTTGTGACGTTAAAAGGGAGACTCGTGAGGGTTACGAAGTCTAAGCAGGGAGAAGAACGAACTCAATTATGCGTCCCAGTAGATTTTAGCAGAGAGATCTTGGACTTGTGTCATAATCTCGTGTCCGGACATCTCGGCTCGATTAAAACAAAAGTCAGGATTCTGCAATGCTATTATTGGCCCAATTGTTACAAAGGAATCGAGGAGTACGTCCGATCATGTGATGTATGTCAACGGGTTGGTAAGCATAAAGACAAATGGAAGGCGCCGTTAAAATTAGTCTCGATAATCACCGAAGTATTCTCTAAAATTAATGAGGATGCGGTGGGGCCGTTACCAATTAGCGAGAAAAACAACCGATACTTGATTACCTCAATTTGTGTGGCATCTAAGTATCCAGATGCGATCCAGGTAGAGGACATAAGCTCCACCTCAGTAATTGAAGCTTTGTTACAGATATTCTCCCGAACCGGTTTCCCGAAAGAGGTTCAGTGCGACCTGGGGAGGTCATCCACGAGCGAGTTAACGTCGGAATTCTTTTCCAAATTTGGAATAAGGGTCAAACATAGCAGCATCTGTCACCCTCAGTCAAATAGCGTGGAAAGGGTGCACTCTACCTTAAAAAGGGTCCTTAAGGCGTTATGTTTGGAAACGGGAAGCGGATGGGAAGCGGTGCTACCCATGGCTTTATTTTCTTTACGGTCCGTTAGTCACGAGAGCACGGGATTTAGTCCTGCTGAACTAGTACACGGTAAGAATCTGAGGGCTCCTCATTCATTAGTGTATGAAAATTGGTTAGAGCGGGAGGAGGTAGATCAGAACGTGGTCGAATATGTGCTGAACTTGATGGAAAGACTGAAAACCTGTCAAGAACTGGCGGGGAAAAGTATGATAGAGAGTCAGGCGAAGCGTAAAGTGTGGTACGATAGGAACGCAGTCCTACGAAAGTTTAAAGAAGGGGACCCGGTCCTGGTGTTGGCCACGTCAAAACCGAATAAGATGGCGGTTAATTGGGTGGGACCCGGCAGAGTGACCAGGG
Organism: Dolomedes plantarius; assembly: GCA_907164885.2. Classification (NCBI taxonomy): domain Eukaryota; kingdom Metazoa; phylum Arthropoda; class Arachnida; order Araneae; family Dolomedidae; genus Dolomedes; species Dolomedes plantarius. Next base: position 150,350,565 of record OU015493.1, read on the forward strand.
TTTTATCCGAAACTAATTATGTGGTAGACGTACCTGGAAAAAGGGATAGAAACACTATATATCATGTCAACTTGCTAAAACCATACCATCGCCGACCCGAATTTATAAATATGATCATTGATCAGGGGAGTTAGGAAGGAGTGGACGAAGTCGAAATTCCTTATCCCTCCGCGGACTCCACCCAGCTCGACTTCTGGGAAATCGTCAGCGGAAGCGATTTAGAATGCCGTGCAGGTTTGTATGCGATTTAGAAGCCGTTGCCTATCATAGGCAAATTTAGAGAAATGATAGAAAAACGGGGGAGGGTTTTCTCTTCCGATCAAGGGAGGACGCATTTGACTGAAATGGACATCATTTTGGAAGATGAGACCCCGGTTAGAGCAAAACCCTACCGAATGTCTCCGCGCCAGGTCGAAATTCTTAGGGAGGAAATCCGGAGGCTGTTAGCTTTGGGGGTAATCGAAGTGGGGCAATCGGATTACACCTCACCGATGATACTGGTAGAATGTCCCGGGAAAGACCCTAGGCTCTGCGTGGACTATCGCCGTTTAAATGCCAAGACGCGTACAGAGTTTTTCCCCCTTCCAAACATCGAGGAAGTGGTTGAAAGGGTCAGCGCCTCGTCGTTAATTACCGTGATGGACTTAACGAAGGGTTATTTTCAGATACCCCTCACGAGTCGGGCGCAACGGTATGCGGCATTTATCACCCCGTTCGGAACTTTTATTCCTCGGGTAATGATGTTTGGGCTGGTGAACGCTCCGTTCTATTTTTGTAAATTAATGGCGAGTGTTTTAACCGGTCTGGAACAATTTGCCCTGCCGTACATTGACGACATCGCAGTTTTCTCCCCCCAACTGGGAGACACACGTGAGAGATATTGATGTTGTGCTGAAAAGACTTGGGGAGGCGAAACTAACGGTGAAACCCACCAAGTGCAAGTTCGCCCAAGATCATGTGAAGTTTTTAGGACACGAGGTTGGCTCGGGGAGGAGATCACCTAGTGAGGTGAAGATACGGGCAATTAAGGAATTTCCCACCTCTAGAACAAAGACCCAGTTGAGAGCGTTTTTATGGTTGACAGGTTATTACTCGAGATACGTCCCGAATTATGCCGCCATAGCCATCCCTCTAACGGACGCGCTAAAAGGGAAAATTAAGAGAGAAAAGATCGAGTGGACCCCCGAGAGAAATGAGGCGTGCGAAGAGTTAAAATCCCGGCTAATCACCAGTCCGATTTTGTATGCGCCGGATTTCAGTAAGGAATTTATCGTGCAAACGGATGCAAGTGCATTCGGGGCGGGAGTGGTCTTGTCCCAAAATCAGGGAGGCGGGGAGCACCCCATAGTGTTTCTGAGTAGGAAATTCTCAAAGGCGGAGCGTAACTATAGCACCGTAGAGCGGGAATTGGCAGCCATCGTATTCGGGCTTAAAAAGCTAAATCATTATCTAGACGGCCAAAAGTTCCGAATACAAACGGACCACAATCCTCTCGTTTTTCTGAGGAAAATGATGGGAACAAACGCCAGGCTGACCCGTTGGGCTTTGTGCCTACAACAATATAACTTTGAGATAGAACACAAAGCCGGAAAGTTGAATGGAAACGCGGATGGTTTGAGTAGGACAGAGGGTCTAGACAAAGAAGGGCACCTCGAGCCGTCTCTAGAAGACATGTAATGGTCGAGGGCGTACTTATCTTTTATGCAAATGTATGTTTCTGTGTTATGTATATGATTTGTGCAAAATTTATTTATGTTTTTTGTTTTTGTGTATGTATCCATATGTCTTATGTCATGATTGTATGTGTATAGATTCAGTATGAATCTTATGTGGTTTTGCGGGAAAAAATGATGTCCTGCATTCCGGTCGAAAAAAATGAAAAGGAACCCACGGCAGTTTGTCCTAACCTGAGTACGGTGTCCCAGACACGTAGTTCTTCAAACAGGCGGGTATAATTTCTAAGATTAACGACCAGAGAAGTCGACAATATAGATACCTCTCTAGAAGTGTGTTTCAGCTGGACGCATCTAAGGGACTAAGTTCTGAACTTTTTGAAGTATAAAAAAGTTTTTTAGGGGGGGGAAGCTGTAATAACGTGGGAATAACGCTTACGAAAATGTGCCAGAAGTGAAACTGGTGTAGAAAGGGTTTTGTCCCCCAAACGGTATGTGAGGATGAATAGGCATTTTCTGGCCGAGTCCCTTTTGGCGCGAACAGGTTTGACAGCGTCTGAGGCATGTCGCCGGGCTGTGGAAAAACGCTTCCCCCCGGAAGGTTTGACGTCACCAAGAACGAGTTTCAGCGGAGGAACAAGGTTTATATAAGGGACTGCGTGCCCTCGACGGGGGCTGTTTGCTGGGAGATTCTGTGGGCCGTGTAAACCGAAAGGCAGTTTGCCTTGGCGTATGTTGATTTTTCTGTACAGTGCATTTCCGAGTGAACTTTTCCAGAAAAGAATAAAGTGTTTTTGAAACTCTAAACTCCGCTTCTCGAGTCATTTTCTTGGGTTGTGGAAATAGTCACGGCCAGTCAAAGCCGGGACAGTTAGCAGGTGATCGCCCGGGGCACAGCAGTGAAGCGTCTTCGCCTTGGAGCCATCACAGTATCAATAACACAAAATATAGTATCGAGCACGCAAACAATCGCAGGTGCAGGAACCAAGCAAATATAATATTACGTCACACTGGTATAAATGTGTATAAACGTCATACTGGTAGGCTGAATTTCAAACATCACACCTCCCCCGCAAGATTTGTGTTAAAATTTTCTTTAAATGTAACACAGAGCTGAATTTAATTAGTTGGAAAATTTGACCTCTTAAAATTCACCTATATACACATGCTCTAACATATCCAGTACAAAATACAAAATGAATAGGAATAAACATATAAAAAAGAGACGCAATAGTAAATAAACACTAAACAAAATACTAAGATAATATAATGAAATTTAAAGTTCTACGTATTTAATGTCAATATAATTCATTCATTCATCAATAGCTCGACAGTCCTGGTTGGACCCTGGCTTTCTCAAGAAGACGGAACCAGTACTTCCTTCTGTGCGTTACAGCTTTCCAGTCTCTGACACTGATTGAGACAAAGTCACTTTGGAGGCAGTCAGCCCACCTCAGTCTGGGTCTGCCTCTTCTTCTGACTCATGTTGGTTTCGGCAGAAAGAATCTTTTTCATCGTTCGGTAATCATTCATTCTTAAAATGTGTCCGGCCCATTTCATGCGTTGGATTTTATGATACTTCAGAATGTCCGGATCTCTGAATAACCTATAAGGTTCAGAAATAGTTCTCCTTCTCCAAACTCTGTTATCACAAAAGCCACCAAAAACGGATCGGACAATCTTCCTCTCAAAAATTGCGATGGTTCTCTCATCAGCCTGGGACAATGTCCACGTTTTAGATGCATATGTGAGAACTGTCCTGATTAAGCTTTTGTATATCAACAACTTGGTGTTCCTTTTAATGTTATCAGATTTCAGAAATTTTCTTAGACCATAAAAACATCTGTTGGCCACTGTTATTCTCTTCCTTACTTCTGGCGACAGGAGATTTTAGGAGTTGATTTCAGAGCCAAGGTTCACCTTTTCAAATTTGTATTCTCCAATCTCGATGTACGTGGAGGTATCAGTGTAGTTAATAAATTGCATATACTTAGTTTTACCCTGATTAATTGAGAGGTTCGTTTTCTTTCCAAATCCAGGAACGCTTGCTTGAGATCTTTAGGGGTTCTTGCCATGATATCAATATCATCAGAGTAGGCAATAATTTGAACAGATTTGGAAAAAATAGTTCCTCTTGTGTTGATTTTTGATTCTCTTACTATTTCTTCAAGAGCAAGGTTGAAAAGAAGGCATTCTAACGCATCACCCTGCCTAACTCCGTTTTTTATTTCAACAGGTTCGGATAGATTTCCTTGGATCTTGACTCTCATTTTAGTGTCAATTAATGTGAGGGATTTTAGTTTCACAAGTTTGTCAGGAATGTTGAACTGTCTCAAAGCGTCGATAAGAAGTTCTCTTTTAATGCTATCGTACTCAGTTTTAAAATCAATAAAAAGATAGTGCGTATTGATTTGGAATTCCTTTGTCTTTTCTAGGATTTGCCGTACGTTAAATATTTGCTCTATTGTGGATCTATCCCTTCGAAATCCACACTGGTAGTCGCCAATGATGTTTTCGGCATATACAGACAGTCTGTTAAAAAGTATATATGAAAAAATCTTATAAGTAGTACACAGGAGGCTAATTCCTCTATAGTTGGAGCAGTCGAAGACATCTGCTTTTTTATGTATGGGACAGATTGTGCTGAGCTTCCACTCTTGGGGGGAGTGTTTCAGTCTTCCATACGGATAGAATAATGTGGTGGATGTCTTTGGTTACATCCGTTCCAGAATTTTTCAGAAATTCTGAAGGAATGGAGTCTGGGCCAGGGGTTTTGTGGTTTTTTAGCTTTTTAATTCCTTCTACAACCTCAGAAATCGAGGGTGGATCGATCAAATCTCAATTGATATTTTGATAATGGTCAATAGCATACTGCGGGTGATCCATGTTCAGAAGGTCATGAACATGTTCATTCCATCTATCCAAGATCTTAGTTTTATCACTAAAGATCTCCCCATTCTTATTTCTGCATAGAGACGTTCTAGGTTTGAAATCTCTGCTGCCAGAATTGATCTCACGGAAGAAAGCTCTGCTTTCATTTGATCCCTTGAGATGTTCATCATCCCGTAGTAGATCCTCGTGAAATTTCCTTTTCTTGATTCTGTGAACTCTCTTTCCTCTCTTCTAGCGGCTTTATATTACTCTGCGGAACGTCTTGAGTACATTCTACCAAACATTTTTTGATATGTGTCAATTTTAATTTGGGTAACTGCGTGGCACTCAACGTCGAACCAGCCTTTTCTTTCAGCTTTTTTAACATTACCCACAACATTTTTACCGGTTTCGACAACAGCATTGTAGAACATGCTCCATTTTTCGTCTATGCCTCCAATTTTCTTATTTCTAAGAGCATCTGATAGCTGGGTTTGAAAGTTACGTTTGATCGTCTCGTTCTTAAAATTATCACAATTAAAACTTTTCACACCGTTCGCCCCCAGATTTACGTACATTGGAGATTCTAGCCCTTAATTTAGCCTTAACCAGGTAGTGATCTGAATCAAAACAGGCACCACTATACGTCCGGACGTCTAGTACATCTGACATATGTCTCGAATCGATCAGCAGGTGGTCAATTTGATTGAAAGTTTCTTCGTCCGGAGATTTCCATGTCATCTTGTGGATTCTCTTATGTGAAAAAAAAGTGCTGGATATGAACATGTTGTGTTCGGTAGCAAAGCTGACAACCCTCAGTCCGTTGTCATTTGAGTTGTCATGAAGACTGTGTCTTCTGGTAGTAGGTCTAAATTCTGTCTCTCTGCCAATTTTCGCATTCAAATCCCCGTGAACAATCTTAACATCATTTCTCGGGCACGAAAGATACAGGTCATCTAGTTCCTCATAAAAGGCTTCTTTTTCATCGTCTTTTTTATCCTCTGTCTGTAACGTTCCTGGCACATAAGGGAAGTTACTGGTAAGCAAGTAAATGAAGACAGGGAAAGATTGCAATAGATTACAAATTTTATTGGCCGCCATTATATATCGAATTACGTTCTGGATCTAGCTGTTGCCACTTACATCATCTTACTCGATGGTGACATGGCATCTTCCCTTTTAAAGAAAACACAAAAATAACATAAATACCAAACAAGTAACAAATATTTATAAGTCAAGACGTTTAGGTGGGCATACAGTTCGGACGGAACGGGTGGTAATCGTTTTAGCGATGTTAGACGATCTTTTAGCATTTGCCGAAGTCGAAGCTGCGGGAGGAGCAACAGGACAGGAATCGGGAGAGATTGAACTTGCAGACTAAGGGTTAATCACAATCTCTCTATCTGGAGGAATCACTGCCTTTGTGCGTCGGATCACTTCTTAATTTCGTCTATAAGTGTCACCATCAGCAGTAGTCAATATATAAGACCGCGGAGCATCTGCAGTTCCAGATATAGTCGCAGGAACCCAGTTCCTATGAGACGTTTTTAATTTAACCTTTTCTCCGTCCACAAAATATGGGGAGTTAGCACTCGTTGTTGCACCCAGAAGCTCCTTTTCCCTCATCAACTGCAGAGGAATAGAAGAGGATTCTCGTGGTAAGCCCAGAGATGGATGGATAGGTATTAGAGTTCGAGTAGGACGTCCAAACAGTCTTTGTGCAGGCGATGACAAATTATTGCGAGGAAAATTTCTCGAATTCAAGAGTGCCAGTCTGTAATCTATATGTTCAACTTTACATCTTTTCAATAACAATTTTGCTTCTTGAACATGCCGTTCAGCTAACCCATTGGACTTTGGATAGTGTGGGCTAGATGTCTGATGCCTAATTTTCCAGTTATAAGCAAACTTGTGGAAAGATTCTGAACTGTATTGGGGCCCATTATCAGATTCTAAAATATCTGGTATACCATGTACTGCAAAACAGTCTTTCAGGAATTCAATTACCGAATACGATGTAGGATAATTCAACTGTTTGAAGTCAAAATAACCGGAACAGCTGTCAGTTACAAGACAATAAGTTTTCCCTGCAAATTCAAATAAATCAGATGCAACTCTTTGTCAAGGAAAACAAGGAACCGGTTTCATCAATAAGGGCTCAGTATTAGGAGCTCGAGATGTTTGCTGACACACCGGACACTGTTGTACATAAGCTTCAATATCGCGTGACATTCCATGCCAAAATATGATTTCACATGCACGACGAAGTGAAAGATTAGTTCCCAGATGTCCTTGATGGATAAGCCTTAAGTATTGATGTCGGAGGCTTCGTGGAACAATAAATCGTTCAGCTTTGAATAGGATGTTTTCATATACTGACAGTTCCTCTCTATAATTCCAATATTTACGAAGCTCTTTGGGAACCTCTTGGATAGTATCTGGCCATCCATTAACAATTATACATTTCAACTGTTGTAATTCTTCATCCTCAGTGATTGCAGACAAAATTTCAGGGTATATTGACATCGGATAAGGGACATCTAAAGCAACTTCAAAAACTTCATTCTCTAAACATTCTTCAAAAGTATCAGCTTCACAATCACGACTCAGAGCATCAGGTACAGGTATATCTTCTCCACGTTTGTAGATTATCTTCGGAGAATACTGAAGTACCTCAAATAGCAGGCGTTTTAAACGCGGTGGTGCAGAATGCAGCGGTTTCCTAGAAATAGCCTCTAATGGTTTATGATCAGTTTCAATTATTACCGATTTTCCATAAATATAATCATGGAATTTCTTACAACCATGACGAATAGCTAAGGCTTCTTTTTCAATCTGCGAGTAACACTGTTGGGTAGGTGTCAAGGATTTAGTTGAATAAGCAATAGGTCTACCTTCCTGTAATAAAACTGCCCCTATTGTATGCGAACTGGGATCAACCGAAACTACTACTGGTTTGTTGACATCATAGTAAGCTAATTTAGGAGCATTTTGTAGTGCTTCCTTAAGTTTAGAAAAAGAATTTTCTTGATCTCTAGACCATTCAAATAACACATCTTTTTGAAGGAGCTTACGTAATGGCTCTGATATCTCAGAACAGTTTGGAATGAATTTAGAAACGTATGTCACCCTACCCAAAAATCTTTGCAACTCGGCTAAACTAATAGGAATTTTCAACTTTTCAATAGCTTTTACTTTTGAGGGATCAATTTCAATACCACTAAAAGTAAACACAAGGCCCAAAAATTTAATTTTCGTTTTTCCAAATTCACATTTTTCTTTATTCAAACGTACACCATAATCTAAGAGTCTCTTAATAACTCTGTTAGTCAAATCAGACAAGTCTTCCTCAGTATTAGCCCATAACAATATATCATCCATTGAACATTCTACATTTTTAAAACCCTTCAACATATTCTGCATCACTTGTTTAAATATTTCAGGGGCTGAGGCAAGCCCGAATGGAACTCTCAGAAAAGAAAAACGACCCCATGGGGTATTCATTGTTAAATAATCAGAAGTTCGCTTCGAAACTCTAAGTTGCCAAAAACCCTTCTTTGCGTCCAGAAGAGTGAAAAATTTGGCTTTACCTATTCGTGCAACAATATCTTCTACTCTCTTAAGCGGAAAATGCCTTCGTTTAATCACTTTGTTAATATCTGTAGGCAGGGCCGGCGCTAGGGGCGGGCAAGCCGGGCCCCTGCCCGGGGCGGCAACCTTAGGAGGCGGCAAATGGGCTGTAAAATTAACTAGTTTATGAAGAAAATGATTAAATCAAGATTCATTTGAATACTTATGAAAAATTAATAGGAGGACTTTTAATAAAATTTGCTTTTAATGTGTTTTACGAACTTTAATAAACTCCCGCTTAAAAATGTATAAAATAAAAAAATGACCCTTTTTATTACAATTTAAATAAATGGACACACATACAAAGTGCTGTAAAAGAATTTTTTACCGTGTGTTTTAATTTGTCGGAACATGTATGGGGTCGTGAAAAACCAGTCATGACACGATTTTTACTCTACTATTATAAAAGGAAAAGAGGCAGTTTGATTGTTTTATTTATGCAATAATTGCCTTACAGGTTGGTTACTAGTGAAGTAGAGTGCGTTACATATAATTATTATTTACCGTAAGTTTTTGAAAATTGGGTCATAAAGCGTGTTGTAAAAGTAAAGTGAGTAGGCAATAATTAAAAAATAGGCAGCTTTTCTAAATAAATATTTTTATAGCTTCTACAGGATGTTTTTGGAAAAACGATCAAATCCGTCAATTTTTTGGCCACTTTGGTGTTTCAGGCAGTAGGATACACCTCCTATGAGGGGTAATTTTTACCCCTCTTACTTAGATAGGGAATATGGGCCGAGCAGCACCTTGTTTTTAAGAGCTCTTAATTCTTCTTACTAAGGTCAATTTTTCTATATAAATCGTTTAAATAGTTTTTGATATATATTTAATTTTAAATTTCCCATAAGCCATTTAAAAATTATTTTTTTAAGCATGTTATCTTTAAATTTTGACTTTTTGCTTGGGCACGTCGATTTTGTTTTGAAGGAAGTCACTTTTCTTTTTATTTTGTTTTTTTATATTTATCAACCCATATGAAGGGTAATTTTACCCCTATTATTTGGATAAAGAAAGTGAGTCAAGTGGCACCTCGTTTTTAAAGGTTTATAATTCTTCTTACAACGACGTATTTTTTCAAAAATAATATGAGCCAAATAAAAATTATTTCTTTGAGCATGTTACCTAACAGAAATAAGCAAAAGTGCCTTTTTAAAAAATAAAATAGATGGGTCCAAGCAAAAAGTAGTTGTCCAGAAAAATATTTTTTCGGATTATGATAACTTTGACAGTAAATATTCTAAACCTAACTAAACGATTTCAAAAAAAAAGTAATACATATATATATATATATATATATATATATATATATATATATATATATATATATATATATATATATATATATATATATGTAATACATAAGAAGAATCAAAAGGTAAGTAAATGTAAGTAAGAACAGACAAGGTACCGCTCAACTCATTTTCGCTATAAATAAATGTCAGGGGTAAAAATTAGCCCTCGTAGGGGAGCATCTTTCCAAAAGCATTCGAAAAATCTTTTGCTTTTTCGTACCCTTATTTACTTATTTCAAGGAGAGATGTTGTTGGCTTTGTTTAGGGTAAATTGTTAAACACTTTCTATTCCATGGCTGACGTTTCGTTTTTTAATCAAACCTTGAATCTCTGAATAAGGTTTGATTAAAACCGAAACGTCAGCAATGGAATAGAAAGTGTTTTTTTAGCAATTTACCCTATACAAAGACAACAAAATCTCGTAATGAAACATTCTACAAATATTCGAAAACGCCTCTGTTTCGTTTAAAAAAAAATAATTTTTTATTGAAATATTTTCTAAATTGTTTTTAGAATGTCTGATGAACGTAAAAGATTATCGGGTACTCAGTACAAAAATAAAAAGGGTCGAAAAACAAGTTCAAATTCAAAAACAGGCTGGAAGTCTTGTTACCTACAAGGCACGAAAAGGAACGATGACGACACAGAGATGTAAGATTGGGAGCACCTCGCTGAGACTTTAAAACGACATGAAACCTCTAAAAACCATATCCAAAGTCAAAAATCTTGGATTGAATTTAGTCAAAGAATACAGTACTCTAAAACGATTGACAGTCACTCACAAAGACTCATTACCGCAGAGATAAATTATTGGTACGATGTGCTTCTACGAATTGTTTCAACAATAAAAATGCTTGCGCAAAATTGTTTAGCCCTCCGAGGTACAAGTGACAAACTTTTCGATTTCGGTAATGGTAATTTTTACAAATTATTCAATTACTTGCTCAGTTTGATCCAGTAATGGAAGAGCATATCCGCAGAGTGCTCAAAAAAGAGGAAGTTAAAGTCCACTATCTCGGAAGATAATTTGAATTCTTGGAAAGATATTCAAAATGAAATAATTATTTTTTTAAGTGAAAATATAACATCTCACATTATTAGCGAGATTAAAAGGCTAAATATTATTCAATAATTCTAGATTGTACTCCTGATGTCAGCAAAATCGAGCGAATGACAGTCTTAGTAAGGTATGTATCCATTGACAAATCCAATCCCAATGAGGTTTCCATTAAAATTAATGAAAGTTTTTTTAGACTTTCTTCCGGTTGAAAGATCGACGGGCTCTGAACTCTCAACTCTAATACTTAAAAGACTTGAAACATTGGGATTGAATTTGCAGGATAAGAGGGAACAGGCTTACGATAATGGGGCCAACATGAGAGGCGATAAATCGGGAGTACAATCTAGAATAAAAGCGTTAAATCCACGAGCATTTTACCTCCCATGTAATAGCCACTCATTAAACTTGATCGTTAATGACATGGCAAATGCATCTTTCGAAGCCGCCAATTTTTTTAATATGGTCCAAAAAATATATCAATTTTTTTCCTCATCAACTTTCGATGGACCATATTAATAAAATATGTTCAGGGACTAACTTTGAAACCCCTAATTGATACTAGTTGGGAAAGCCGAATAGATGCCTTAAAACCACTGAGGTATCAATTAGCAGGGATATACGATGCTTTATTTGCTGTTTGTAATAATTCGGAGATTGAGAACTCTATAAGAGTTAAGGCTTCTGGACTATTAAACAATTTAAGTTCTTATGCTCAATTGTAATTTGGTACAAAATCTTAAATTGTATCAATCCAATAAGTAAGCTCTTGCAGACAAAAGACTATGACTTACAATCTGGTATGGAACTCTTGAAAAATGGTAAAGATTTTTTCAGGGATCTTAGATCGGACACGGCCTTTAATGAAATGCTTTGCGATGCTCGAGAACTCGCGGACGAAATTGATATACCGGCTAATTTTGAGCTTACCTAGCCACGTCATAGAGATTAAAGAAGGAATGTCAATTTTGACTATGAGGCACGAGATGATCCGATAGAAGATCCTACTTTGAAATATAAGGCAGAGTTTTATTTTTTCACACTAGACCAAGCTATCAATGCACTTGAATCCAAGTTTGATTTGATCAGTACCCACAGCAACTATTTCCTGTTTTTATACAATATTTATGATTTAAAAGATACCCCTCAAAACGACTGACTAAAATATTGTAAAGATCTAGAAATAGTGTTAACTGATGGGAACTCAACAGATATAAACGCGCTGGACCTGGCAGACGAGATAGTATCGGTTTTGGCCTTACTAAATAAAAATGAAAGCCAATCGAGATTTTAAAATTCATTTCAAAGCTGGATTTTGCTCCAAATCTCGGTATAGTTTTAAGAATCTTGCTTACTCTCCCAATAAGTGTGGCAAGTGGAGAAAGAAGTTTCTCCAAATTAAAGTTAATTAAAATTTTTTTACGCTCTACAACGACCGAGGAACGGCTAAATGGCTTGACAACATAAGCCATTGAACATGAGCTAGCTGAAGAAATTGATGTCAAAAAAATTATCAAAAAATTCTCAGAATTAAAAGTGAGAAAAAAACACTTTTAAGTTTAACTGAATTTTTTATAATTGGGTTTTTATTTTTAGTGGTTCTATAATTTGTTTTACTATCTTTTTAATATATGCATTTTATAATTATGTACTAGATTTGTGTCTATTCTTTTTTTCTGTGCAACCTCAATTTCAATTTAGTGCCAAAATCATAAAATAAGAAATTTGTATTTTTGGCAAATCAAAACTTCAACATTTTTAATACCAGTTTTTTGCTCACGTTTTATTTTACTACTAAGCTTGGGAAGGGTTAAGGTTATCTCTTTTAATTTTGGTTATAAAGGGGTGGCATTTTACCTTTTTGCCCGGGGCGGCGAAACTGCTAGCACCGGCCCTGCTGTAGGTTCTAAACATAAGCGAACGCGATTCCCAGATTTAGCAATTACTAATTGACTTACAGCAGGGGTAGGTTTCGTAACAGGTTTTAAAATGTTCATTTTAATCATCAATTCAATTTCTTTTTTAACAACATCACGTAAAGCATATGGTATTCTTCTGGGTGGAGGAATAGAAAAGCATGCATCATTTTCAAATTCAATATCATATTCAAAATCTTTAATACATCCAATCCCTTCAAATATTTTGTTTAGAATTTTCTCAAAAACTGTATTTAATTTCATAACATCAACATTTCTTTTTACTAACCCCAAATTGTCACACTTTTACACCCTAGTATGTAGTTATACTTGCCATCAACCACTAATAAGTTTAGGTTTGTTGGCTTATTTTTAATAGTACACTTTGCAATTACCTCTCCTTGCACCGGAGTGTATTCATTATTAAATGACTTTAATCTTTGTACCGAAGATTTAACAAGTGGTAATGATAATTTTTTAAAAGCCTTTTTTGTTGTAACATTTCCTTCTGCACCTGTATCGAGTTTGAATTTAACCTTAACCCCATTATCAAAAATTACTGAAGTAAACCAAGCATTTTTTTAGATTGGTCTGCCAATTCACCAATATTTAAGGTTTCAAAATTTAAATCTTCATGAGAACATCCTTTAACCTCTTGCATTTTTTTACTATTAGAATAATTACTTGATTTCCCTTGTTTCCATTTTGCTTTAGACTGACGAGCATAATGTTCCTTTTTTAAACAACTTTTGCAGATAACGTTAAAAGCAGGACAATTTTTAAATTCATGCGCTAAACCACAACGCCAACATAATTTATTGCACTTCTTATAATCAATTTTTGATTTAGAATAATAGTTCTGCTGTTTTGATTTTGAGTTAACTACAGCAAGAATTTCCTTCTCATTCTTAACCGTTACATTATTCATTTCTTTTAATTGCGTAGTGGCTTGTTCACTAGTTCTGCAAATAACAATAGTTTTTTTAAGGGTAAGTTCTCTTTCTGCTAATAATAATTCACGGACTTTATCAGAATTAATTCCTATAACAATCTGATCCCGTAACAAGCTATCTTGTAAAGTTCCAAAAGAACAATCAACAATTTTAGTTTTCAACTTTATGAAATATGAGTCAAAAGTTTCTTGCTTACCTTGCATTAAGTTGAAGAATAAGTAGCGAGTGTACGTTTCATTAGGTTTAGGTGAGAAAAAATTATCAAACCTTTCCTTTATTTTCACCAAGTCATTTCTGTCAACGTCACTCAGATCAAATGTACACTGCTGGCCACTGTAAATGCAACACCCTGAAGGAAACATGCAAATAACATGAAATTTACAACATGCATTAGCGGAGGTGAGATATGCAAATGATTAGAATTTCAGCGCAGACGCACATCACGCGCGCCTGTGGCGCCACTTCAAAGCGCTATTTAAGGCTTGGATATTTCGACGATTTCAAGTTCGGCAATTGTGTTTTTCTTGTGGTTTTTTAAAAAAAAAACTATCAATTATGCCTCGTCGAAAACAGCGATCATCTTTCGATCAAGTATCCGAGTTCGACAGAGGAAGGATAGTGGCCTACCGAGATTGTGGATTATCTTTCAGGGAAATCGGTAGTCGTGTTGGACGAAACCAAACAACTGTAATGCGGATATGTGATCGTTGGATGCAGGAGGGTACGACGGACCGGCGTGTTCGATCGCATCCACCTCAGCGCACCACTTCACGTGATGACAGGCAAATTGTGCGCATGGCAGTGACGGATCGCTCAGTCACATCACGAACCATAGCACAGCACATGCAGTCTGTAACGCATCATCCAGTGTCTGCGCGTACCATTCGACGCCGTTTACAGCAGAGTGGTCTGTCCGCAAGACGTCCATTGCTTTGTCTACCCTTGACGCAGAACCACAGACGTCTCCGCCGCCAATGGTGCGATGACAGAAGGATGTGGACGGCAGAATGGAATGAAATTGTCTTTACTGACGAGTCACGCTTCTGTCTGCAACACCACGATGGTCGCATTCGAGTCTGGAGACACCGTGAAGAGAGGATGCTGAAAAGCTGCGTTATGCACCGCCACACTGGTCCTGCACCGGGTATTATGGTATGGGGCGGTATTGGATATCACTCTCGCACACCTCTAGTACGCATTGCCGGTACTTTAAACAGCCAGCGCTACATGTCCGAGGTGTTGGAGCCAGTTGTCCTTCCTTACCTCCAGGGCTTGCCCACAGCCATATTTCAACAGGATAATGCGCTACCACACGTGGCACGCATTGTCCAACGGTTCTTCGTTAATCGCTAGATTGAATTGCTTCCCTGGCCGCCTCGCTCTCCGGATCTTTCGCCGATAGAAAACATGTGGTCCATGGTTGCTCTACGATTGATCCAGATTCCATCCCCAGCTGCCACAGCAGATCAACTTTGGCAACGTGTGGAAGCTGCTTGGTCTGCTGTACCCCAAAAACTCATCCCCAAAGTCTCTTTGAATCAATGCCGAGGCGTGTGGCAGCGGTGATCTCCAACAATGGCGGCTACTCTGGCAACTGATTTTGGCAGGAACCACACTTCACAGAAGTCTATAAATTTAATCATTTGATACTTGGCCAACATGTTATCTACAAAATAAATTTTGTTGTGATATCTCTTGTCTTTCTTGGTGTTGTAATTTGGGTGGCCAGCAGTGTATTATAGATAACTGTTGCTTCCGGTCCTATGGCAGACATAAATGTAGCGGCTTGCACCTCTGGCGATTTAGTTGATAGCTGTGTAGCTGTCGCATAAAATTCAAATGTCTGTTTCCATAGCTTCCATTTAATAGCCATTCCATCCTCCGTCACTTGTAATTCGCGGGGAAGGCGAATATTCACAGCATCTGAATCAACCGGCATTTTCTTCGTTCCAAAGAAATTTTATCAACAAATATCAACTGTATTATCAAATATGTCTTCTGACACCATGTAACGTTCCTGGCACATAAGGGAAGTTACTGGTAAGCAAGTAAATGAAGACAGGGCAAGATTGCAATAGAATACAAACTTTATTGGTCGCCATTATATTGTCGCGTAGATGGTAGTCGTATGGATAGAACACGCACGTAGAGGGAATACAACGCTGTTTATTAGCACACAACACTTAGCTGATAGAACTCAGAACTGAACTCACAGGTTCAGCTACTTGCTCTTTTATCCATCAACAGAATATTCTGGAACGCCGTTCCAGGAAATTAAAGAATGTTCTAGCAACTTCTAGAACTAACAGAAATAGAATTAGAATTAAATTAAATTAAATTAAATTAAAATAATGTAGAGCTTCGAACCGGGGACCTCTTGCTCAGCAGTCCGGTGCGTTGACCATTCAGCAACAGAGTCTTTGACGGGAAAGGCTTTAAGCGGCATTGCTCCCTCCTTAGAAGAACAGCGTCCCGCTGTCCTAGGTTGCCTAACTGCTAGCAACTTTTGATCTGGAACGTGTCTGTGGTCCGGTGTAATCATTCTTTACATTGGTAGGCGGATCGTCTTCACAATGGCCGTCTTCAGATGTTGAAGAATCACCATTCGGATGTTGTGCTTGTAATTCAGGGTCGTAGTAAGGCTTCATTCTAAGAACATGGACGGTGTCTATCGTTTTCCGGCGTCTTGATGTTGGCTCATAGTCTTGGACTTCGTAGGTTACGTCAGATAATCGTCGTAACACCTGGTATGGTCCGAAGTATTTTTTAAGCAGTTTCTCGGACAAGCCTACTTTCCGAACAGGCGTGAAAATCCATACTAAATCTCCAGGTGAATAGGACACCACCCTGTGCTTGGAATTATAACGCCGACGGTCCTTTTCTTGCGCCTCTAGGGTTCGTAGTCTGGCTAACTGCCTTGCCTCTTCGGTTTTCACGACAAGATGCTTAGTATAGTCGTTCTCCACGTCAGGGCAGAAGGGGAAAAGAGTGTCGAGCGTTGTTTCGGCTTCTCGGCCATGAAGTAAATAGAAAGGTGTGAATCCGGTTACATCCTGTTTAGCGGTGTTGTAAGCGAAGGTCACAAACGGCAGTATCTCGTCCCAGTTTCTCTGTTCTACGTCTACGTACATGGATAACATGTCGCCTAGTGTTTTGTTGAATCGGGACAAACTATCAGCGTCCTTGTGTTTCTTTCCGCTCTTGTAAACAATCGAGATGTCATACTCTTGTAGTCGCAAGGCCCACCTCGCAAGTCTTCCCGAGGGATCCTTTAGATTAGTTAGCCAACACAGCGAATGGTGGTCTGTTACGATTGAAAAGTGTTTGCCGAAGAGGTATGGTCTAAACTTGTGAACAGCCCATACGGCGGCAAGGCATTCTCTTTCAGTCGTGGAATAATTTTTCTCTGCTTTGGTTAGTGTCCGCGAAGCATAGGCAATAACTGTTTCTTTTCCATGCTGTATTTGAACCAAGACTGCTCCAATACCATAGCCGCTGGCGTCCGTTCTCAATTCTGTTTCGGCGTTTTCGTCGTAAAGTCCCAGTATAGGGTCAGATATCAGTGCTTCCTTTAGCCGGTCGAAAGCATCCGACTGCTCACGTCCCCAACGAAATTTAGAGTCACCTTTCAGCAACATTTGTAAGGGTTGAGCTTGATGACAAAAATCCTTGATGAAGCGGCGGTAATAAGAACAGAGTCCTAGGAAACATCTGACGTCGTGCACACTTTTGGGTGTGGGAAAACACTTCACGGCCTTTACTTTATCTGGATCGGGGCGGACACCTCCTTCCGATACTAGATGTCCCAAAATCTTAATTTGTTCAGTCCCGAAGAGACATTTTTTTGGATTTAGGACAAGCCCAGCTTCTTGGATGCATTTAAGTACGACATTCAGACGTTTAAGATGGTCGTCGAAGGTCTCAGAAAACACGACAATGTCGTCTAGATAACAGAGACACATGGTCCATTTTAGGTGTCGTAGCAAGTTATCCATCATTCTTTCAAAGGTTGCCGGCGCATTGCACAGACCAAAGGGCATGACCTTGAACTCGTAAAGTCCTTCTGGTGTGATAAAAGCTGTCTTTTCGCGATCTGCCTCGTCCACTTCAATCTGCCAGTAGCCAGAATAGAGATCGATCGACGAAAAGAACTTGGCTCCTTTTAAGCTGTCTAATGTGTCGTCAATACGTGGCAGAGGGTAGGCATCTTTTTTCGCAATTTTGTTGAGCCGACGATAATCGACACAAAATCGCCAACTTCCATCCTTTTTCTTCACGAGGACAACTGGGGACGACCATGGGCTCTCCGATGGTTGAATAACATCTCTGTCTAGCATCTTTTCTACTTCCTCTTGAATAATTCGACGCTCCGCAGGAGATACTCTGTAAGCCCTTTGGCTAATCGGTAGATGATTGCCAGTGATTATACGATGTTGCACATTTACTTTTGTTCCGGCTTTTCTTGATTGATCAAAAATTTCAGGAAACTCAGAAAGTAATTCTAAGAGTCGCTGTTTTCGTTCTACCGTGAGATCTTGGGCTAGCATTTGGGAATAGTCGACCGGAGAAGGGCTCGATTTCAACTTGGCGGCTGAGCAGATATGCGCACTGGAGATGCAGTTCAGATACCTCTCGTCTAGAGTCTCTGCATAGCCCACACACATGCCTTTGGGAATGAACCTAGCTTCTGGTTGAGCATTCGTGACCCAGAGTTCGGCTGTACCGTCGTAAAACGTCAGGATCGTTGAGGGCACCGCAACTTCTTTGTCCAGCAGCAGTAGTCGATTTCCCTCCACTATGACGTCTGTGATCGCATTAATTTTGGGATTCGTGACAATTACTTTAGAAATAGAGTGCGGAGGTACGACGCAGTCTTGAAGGGTGTTCACTCGCCATGTCTCAGCAGATTCAGGATCTGACATCATTTCGTCAAACACTAGTTCCGATCGGCCACAGTCGACGACTGCTCTCGAGGCTTCGAGAAAATCCCAACCAAGTATAACATTGTGACTGCAGTTCGGCATAACTGTAAACTCAAAGAGACGTATTAGACCATTGATGTTTAAGCGAAGAACACATTTCCCTATTGCCGCTCCACGAAAGCGATTCCCGGCAATGCCTGAAGGAGAAGTCAAGCCACAAACCGTCCTGCTGTCTCCAGCACTAATTAGGGAACCGAGAAAGCCGACAAAAGTCTTTACACCTAAGCGTTGTATCCATTCGTTAAAGCAATTTTTCAGTTCATAAGCAAAATCGTACCACGTAATTTCTGGTTTCTTGTGATGTTTTGTAAACAATTGCCGAAATCTTCTGGACTAAGTTTATAACGCTTAAATAACAGTTCTTTCACTTTCTCATAATCATTAGTGACTTCTTCACTCTCTCTTGCAATTATTTGGGCCACATCGTACGGTAAGAGTCCTAGGCGAAACCCAAAAGGCGAAACCCAATTTTCTTTATTCATCTCTCCTCTCTTCACTTGACGTTCGAAAAGAACAAGATAAAGGCTTACATCATTCGTTTGTGGATCAAACTTCTATAAAATGCTGTGTAAATCAAACCTTGGTTTAATGTTAAACTCAGCTCTTTGTCCGGTTTCAGCTCCATTACTCATTAGTTCATTTTCAAGACGCATCTTCAGCGATACAAATTCCCTTTCTTCTTTTCTTTTTGGTTCTTCTATTTCTTCTTTTCTTATTTGTTCTTCGATATCTTCTTTTCTTTTTTGTTCTTCGATTTCTTATTTTCTTTTTATTTCTTCTCTTCTTTTTCGTTCTTCGATTTCTTCTTGGCTTTTCCGTTCTTCTTTCAACGTTGCTAAAAGTCTCTTCACGAACTCTTCATCGTAGTTTTCATTTTCTGTAATTAGTTTCTTTAATTGAACCATAACAAGGTTTCCGGTATCTGGCATTCCTATTTCAGCCGCAACAGTCCTTAAATCTTCTTTATGTGCTTTTGCTAGAAAAGCCATGTTAGATTGAGACGAAACTGTCCAACAATTAACAAAACTGGAAAACGGAAGTTTCTATCCATTTTTTCTTTGAAAGATGCAACATATAGTTCTCAACACCAAATATAATGCAAATCCTGTTCAGATGTTTGGTTCTTTTGTATTAAAGATTTCCAGGTGTTGAACAACACGAACATTTATAGAAAAACAAAATATATCACAACGGACTGAGATGCCCTACTCGGCGATCCCAACTTCAGTTATTATAAAGTATCAATAACACAAAATATAGTATCAAGCACGCAAATAATCGCAGGTACAGGAACCAAGCAAATATAATATTACGTCACACTGGAATAAATGTGTATAAACGTCATACTGGTAGGCGAAATTTCAAATATCATAGTCAAGGTAATATGGTTTACGGAGTACCTAGCAATGCGACGCATTTAATAAACATACAGTAATTTTCAGAAGTGATATTGTTTGTCAAACAGAAATTTTGAAAATAACTCGGCTGCTGGCTGGATCCGAAAACTGTCCTGGCTGAGGCGGGCGTTAAATATTTTGCTTCTCCGTCAGAGCCAGAGAAAATCGAAAGATCGATGAACCCTATGTAGAGCAGATACCTTGACGGTGACCAACGCTGGAATGAAACGTCCTGTGCCGTTTCAAAACGGGGATATATTTTGCAATTGCGCTTTAGTTACGTTAAGAAATGAAAAAATAAGATAAAAAATACTACACGAGATGGAGTCTAGCTTCACTAGGATATTTGTCAACCAAGAGCACTCGATTGGGTCTTTGCGGTATGTCGTGTTTAAAATTATTAAAAATCATATTGCGATAGGCCGTGAATTGCTGAAGATTATTCCCCCCCCCCCCGGAAAAAAATTGCGAAAGTCAAACTTAAAGTGTTTATGCATTTTCTTTTACTCTTATCACCCCCAAATCTTTTCATTTATGCTGGAAAGTGGAATTTTCGTCTTGAATTTCGTCGTGACGTTTATACACATTTATTCCAGTGTGACGTAATATTATATTTGCTTGGTTCCTGTACCTGCGATTATTTGCGTGCTGGTGACGTCGTGACCAGTTCGGAAATTTTGAATGTGATAAAATGAGATTAACCTTTGGGTCAAGGCATGGAGTGAAAAGAGGCCAGAGTAACAAGTAGTACGAATTTTAATATTTTTACATACCGGATTTGGCTTGTGGCGGCCCTGTGGTGCAACACGCTGGTTTTCGGTGCTGAGGGTGCTCAGATCGAATCCCGGCGTTGCGCCACGAAAAATGCCTCCGTTCGTGTCGTCCCTTCGTAAGGGGTAATGCTGACCGCCTATATGGTGCCCTCATAATAAAATGGGCAGTAAAATTGCGGCGTAGTATAGGCCAGTGTTTGATTACAAGTGCCTCCGCATTGGGTAAAAAAATTTAAAAAAAAAAACCTGATTTTAGAAATCTTCTTTTTTTCACTTTATAAGATTAAAAAAATCTAATATTTGTTGCAGATTAATTTATTGACGTAAAAAAAAGGAGAAAATTAACAAATGTACCGACTTAAATGTCCCCAAATTACTGAATCCCCACATTAATGAATCGATGTTCTAGCGACTGCTTCAAACAGCTCATAAATCCTGTCGTTATTTTTCTGATATGCTACAAATGAATTGGATGATCAACGAGAGAACATCGATGTATAAAATATAACAGATAAATATCTCCCTAACTATTTTTCTGCGACGGCTAGGATTTCTTTACAAGCTGTTTTTCGTTGTATTTGAAATGGCAACAGCTTAATTGTTGCAATTCCGGAGAACGTGAAGATACGTTTCTTTTAAGGCAATTGTGTGTGCGGGAGCGTGTAAGTAGTATATTTCTCAATCTTTTGTAATCAGTTACAATCTTTAATTTTCATGCATTTTTTAATAATTATTTATCTTTATAACAGTTTATTTTATTGATTAGTTTTATTATTTTTTCAGCAAAATGGGGAGACGTCCAGCACGGTGGTGAGTAGTCTTATATCTGTTAGATGAATTAGCAACATTTTTTTCGTTTTTTTGAAGCTAACATCAAATTGGTTTCTGTATAAAAGAGAGTTACAAAAATTTATTTACTTTACCTTTTCTTATTGCTAACGTTAAACCATATCTGTTCTTTAAAACCTGTATCTCAACACGGCCGAATTATTCTCCTTTACAATTTTTTTTCGTTTTTACATTGTGTTGGTAATCCATACGTAGCTTGTACATTTTTAATTTACAAGCTACATATGGAAGAATATGTAGCTCTTAGAAATTTTGAATGTAAGTTCCCAGATTTTTTAAAAATGCATAGTGCTCTAGATTTTATAGCTGCTTTAATTTGTTGAACTATCAGCGGATATTATAATAAGGAGATTGTAAAGTATGTGCAAGTTAAGTCACTTACAGGGTGTAGTAGTGGCTTATGGAAATAAAAATAATCAGTTAAGTTGTGTAAATGATAGTCAGGTGTTAGATTGTATCCACTAGATAATCTACAACATTTAAAAAATATAATTTAATACCAAGGTTTTTTGAGATTTTGTAAGTTTTTTAAACACTACATACCACAGAAAACATCTTTGTTAATGTTAAAGTATAGTAAATACCATTTTAACATCTTGCAGTACTTCAGTTTTGGGGCATTATCTTCCAACTGTCATGATTTTGCTCTTTTCACTCTAGCAATAATTATGATCTTTCTATTAGTTTATAAGAATGTGATATCAGCTCCCAGTGACTAGTTGGCTATAGCTGTTAAGAGGCTCATATTGTCAGTTCCAGAACATGTTAGGTGCTTAATTAAGATGTCCTCATTTTTCAATCTGAAATATGTTACATGTATGATGCTATATTTATGATTTTTTTTCAGTTACCGTTACTGTAAGAACAAACCATATCCTAAATCAAGATTTTGCAGAGGTGTCCCAGGTGAGTGATTTTTTTTTTTCAATTTGTTATATTTGCACTTTTTCAACATTCTTGACTGTTTTAAGTTGATGAAACCTGATGGTGGTAATTTTCTAAAACCTAATGTGGTAATTTTCTTCAAATTTATAGAATCCATCTTCTAATGGTAATTTTTTTATGTAAAGATTACCTAAGTTATTGGATAAATAAATGCTTGTAGTGTGTAGATACATGACAATAATTTGCATGTTTATCAAGGATACTTGCTACATTCTTAAATTTTATTCAATAAAATTTTTCTGCAGGGTGTAAACTTCTTAAAACTTATTTCATTTTGTATCAAGGATAACAAGGAGCAAGAGTTGAGGGAACTTTATTAGCAGTGTTTTTTTATTTTTGCTAACAGTTGTAGCTTTATCTGGGGATATCTAGTGAGCTGTGATTCTGTGGCCACTGGAAGGCAAAGCAAAAGCTCAAATGCCTTGCACCTTCAAATATTCAGAATAGCTCATCAGTTACGTTAAAAAAATAATTTTCTTCAAATTTATACAATCCATCTTCTGATGGTAATTTTTTTATGTAAAGATTACCTAAGTTATTGGATAAATAAATGCTTGTAGTGTGTAGATACATGACAATAATTTGCATGTTTATCAAGGATACTTGCTACATTCTTAAATTTTATTCAATAAAATTTTTCTGCTGGGTGTAAACTTATTTAATTTTGTATCAAGGATAACTATTGCAATATCAAGAATGCTTCATTTTTAGTGATATCACTCAGACCAGAAGAGATAATTAAAAATTGTTAAATTATAATATCTGAAGTTAGTGCTGTATTTACTCTAAATCAGGGATTCCCAACCTTTTTATAGTACCGTACCTGTATGTTATAAACAATTTGACGTACTGGTAGACCACAAATTTTGAAATGGGGAATAAAATGCAGTGGAGAACATTTGTAATAAAGACAAGTAACTTGGGATATATTTTTATTGCTAAACATATACATAATGTATAATAATCACTTTAAAAAATATATAATTAGTGAAAAGGTTGGGCCTGTTTATTATTAACTAAAGAAGTAATATTTGGCTCAATGTTTGTCAGTTTAAGGTGAAGATCCTATTCAATGTCCAGCAAAGCTCTATATTTGGTTTTCATCAGTCGTTGCAAAAAATCCTTTTTCACATTAATATGTGGTCGCAAATTGCATTAAAAATTTTACTGCTTGGCATTAATCTTCTCAGACACAGTTATAATTAAGGTAACACAGTACTAAATAAGGTGAGTGCCAAATTTTTATGGGGCGGTCATAGATAACACATTCAGGTGTAGACGGCATCTTTTGATATTAGGTATATCCCAGTAAAGTATTGCAACACAAACAATGGATAAGAAATTCCAAACTAAAATATTAAAACGTATGGATTATCAGTTATTATAGTCTTTTCTTTTTTTTGTTATACAAATTTTTAATAGATTTTTGTTTTAAATTGTAAAATCATTCTCGTACCGGTACCCAAGGTTGGGAACCACTGCTCTAAATGAAGGAAGGTTAATTTTGCAGAACAGCTTCCTTATCTGTGTTCCAAGCTTGCCAGTTAAATTTAAGCAATCTATTTCAATGTAATATAAACTAGGGACTTCGCCCCTAGGCTGGCTATGCTGGCTCCTCTATTAGGGTCAAGGTATATTGAGTTTGTTGGAGTACCATGGTCTTACGACTTTACCTCCAGTAACTAGGTATGTACATCAGAAAATATGTGCTCAGCAGTAAAAAATAAATAAATAAAGCCCTCTTAAGATAAGTAAATTAAAAAATAAAAGAAAAATTCAAATATTTAGAAAAAATGAGTGTCCACCGGGATCGAAGCGGGGACTATCGCATACGATCAGCGTGCTCAAGCACAGCGCCAATCATGGCACAGCAAGTTGAAGGAAGTTGCTAATAGCAAGATACATAGGTGGGATTCTCGGACAATGCAACAGCTTCCATCCATTTACTGCTGTCACCCTTATGCGAAGGAGAATCACTGTTGAATCATCACTGTTTCAGCTTTAAAATTCAATTAAAAATCGAAATTTAAGTTATAGACTTGAAATGAGGTTTATAGGAATAAGAAAGCTTTCAGCTTCCAGATGATGTAAATATTTTCTTTGTAAGATAAAAACTTGAGCATCGATATTATATCCATTTTGGGAATGATATTTTTTGAAAAACTTCATTTTTTAATGAAAATATTAGTCTGTTTTAAAATATTTTTAAACAAATGAGGTCTAGTTTGAAAGAGAAATGTCTGTAGTCTTAGATTGTAAAAAAATCAAAATTCTACGATCATTTTTTGGCGAGTTATCGTAATCTGAAGATGAAAAAGTCAAGATTTCCCCCCAAAACATAAAATTAAAAAAAAGCAAAGTCCGATGAAGATGAGACATGTCTTACTTTGTTCCCCACATTTTTCTGCATCTATTGTTATCAGTCTCGGACCCCATACCCCTAGCAGTTTTGGAGATAGCATGACAAGCTTTTGACGGTGGCGGCAGTTACTTTTTTTTAGAATAGATATATGTTATACTATGTATATAAATGTAGTAAAACAAACTGAAGAATGTCAGATTAAAAAATCCTACAGTTACCAAGAAAAAGTGCAAAACTGAATGAAGTAGTGCAAATACAGTTCAGTTTTGCACAAACTGAATACAGTTTGTGCAAAACTGAACAAAATTCAAAGGATTGAATTAGTCGCCTAAACAGCGTACCATGTACTGACATTTGACCCTTCTGAACCGTCCTGCTTACAACAACCCTTGTGATGTAGCTTATTGAGAGACAGCTCTCCGGAGGGGAGGAGAACGAGTTGTGCCTCAAGGATTGGCATAAAATAGTCTTGGCAAGAATGGAACACATTCAGAATCTTAGCCCCAAAGTATATTTTGTAAATGCTGTGCCAGAAATATTGAATAAGCCTTATACTTGTATAAATAACACAGGCTTAAATTTAATTTAAAATTGATTTTATAAATGAAGAAAAAAATTCAATGTTTATTTGTAATGAAATTATTTAGTTTTAAATTTGTAGTATTTGGGTATTTTTCTTCATTATAGTATTTAAATTTTAGAAAGATTTTATGGTATGTGGTTATTTACGTGTGCAATATTATCCAGATATTCCATTAAATTTTTAGTAATTATGTATCAGTTGAAATAATTTAAGGATTTTCTTTTTTCCTTACACAACTTTAAATTGAATTGAATTTTGCTCATTTTATGTGGTATGTTACACATTGTTAATTTTATACTTATACCTCAAATAAATTAAATATAGACTTATTTTAATATATAAACAGCTATTATATGCTAATTTAATTCACTTATGTACTGATTTTGAGAAATACAGATTCACAAATTATTTTAATTTGACTTAATTTTCTTCAATGTTCTGGATTTCAGAGGTAGTAATTTGATTCCGAGCAGGTTCTGTTTATTACCAGTTTAGAAAATCATTTTAAAGATAATGTTCAAATTTATTAATGCCACATGCAAATTTTACATCACTGCATGCTTTTATTTATTTTTTAAATAATTATTTAAATCGCATTTAAGTGGTATACTTTGCTTACCTCTTAAGAGATTTTGTGAATTTCAGCTTTGAAATGAAATTCCTGTGAATAATCCTTATTTACATTAAGGATTGTGACAATTTTTAGACAGCAACTGATATCTTGTCTTTGATATAATTTGTATTTGAACTCTGTTGCCTGCAGTGTATTTGTAATAAAGCCCAACATAAAACTAGTGGTTGCCTTTCATAGGTAGCACACCTCAGTTTTCACTTGGGTACATAAAATGCTTGTAGTGTGTAAATACATGTGAAAATGGTTTGCATGATTATTAAGGATACTTGCAACATTTTTGTAGAGATGTCCATGTGTAAAATTCTGAGGTGGTAATTAAACAAATCTATCCTTCTCCCTGCCTACAAACTTTTTACTAATATTTTAAGAAATCAAGTACAAGGATGAGTACCAGTGAATAGAAAACCTAGGTGTACTTGCCAAATTTAGTAGATACTTTTATAAGGTTTTTAAGGAAGAATGATAGCTGAAAAAGTTTGCATTCCAATTGTATTCTTCAGTATCTAACTGAAATATTTGAAGAAAATTCTGCTGCAATTTCATTTTAATGAGAAACATAGTAATTATGAATTATCAAAAGGTTTTTAGTATTTGATGTATCAAGCTAATTTTAATTTATCCATAATTTATAAGTTTAAAAGGTATTTTCTTTTCTGGTAAATTATTTTATTGCATGTTAATCCTAAGTTTAGGCTGTTATATAATGTAATGTTTTTCATCTTTTTTAGATCCTAAGATCAGAATTTTTGATCTTGGAAGAAAGAAAGCTAAAGTAGATGAACTTCCTTTGTGCATTCATTTAGTTTCCAATGAATTTGAGCAGATTTCCTCAGAAGCCCTTGAAGCTGGAAGAATTTGTGCTAATAAGTATCTTGTTAAAATGTGCGGCAAAGATTCTTTCCATTTAAGAATGCGATTGCATCCATTCCATGTCATCCGAATCAATAAAATGTTATCGTGTGCTGGAGCTGATAGGTAATTAACCATATGTCCTAAAATTATGTTTTGTTCCCCCTATAGCAGTGTAATAGTTCATATGAGTTATTTTGTGTGGGTAAGAGTGTGACCTTAACTTATTTCATAACTTTTGCACATCTGCTTAAAAACGATCTACTAATTTTATTTCTTCAAATGTTTTAAACAATGTTTTGTATCTGTTTAACAAAAAGGAGACTGATAAAAATTTAATTGCATTTGTTTTGTTGGCATTTAATTTTGACAGTTATATATTGTAATGACTATAATGAAGCTGAAGCTGTTGATCATTATTCTATTTGTGATGAATCTAAAACATCAATATGAGTCAATGTTTAATGATGTTATGATTTTTTTTTAATTTCTTGCTACTTAACATTTAAAAATTATATTTAAGTGTAACTTTGCTAGAGATTTTAAAGTCCTTTTATGTATAAATCTGATTTTTATGAGCATATATGTTTGTTGTATATCAGTTTCTGGTTATATGTAATGCCTTGAATCGTGTTTAAGTATATAATAATTTTCAGGCTCCAAACGGGAATGAGAGGTGCTTTTGGTAAACCTCAAGGTACTGTTGCACGTGTAGATATTGGGCAAATGATCATGTCTGTGCGTGCTAAGGATCAGCACAAAGAGCATGTTATTGAAGCACTCCGAAGAGCTAAGTTCAAGTTTCCTGGACGTCAGAAGGTAACTTAGTTTTATTTATTTATAAATTAAGAATAAGTTGAATTTCACATATGTGGCAGACTTTAAAAAAAAAAATCTTTGTCCTTTAATGGTTTTTGGCCTGTTATCTTTACTGGTGTATTTTGATCATAGTTCATAGAATCCACAGTTTATAGAGGGCCTGCTTTTGTGTATGATGTTGGTTCTTAGTATTTAAGTTCTTGGAAAACCTTCTTTGAAAATATAACAAGCATTCTAACATTGTTAATTTTCAACTTCTGTTTTCTTTAACTGTAATTTTCCAAACATAAAATTTTTCAGTAATACTTTAAAAATGTATCGTTGGCTTGAAAATCATTTGTAACAAGAAACATGTGAAAGCGATATTTTCCTCATATTTGTTTTATAACTGCCAGACTGGCTTTAATGTACTTAACAGTGTAGAACATTAGTTATAAATCTGTATAAACAGGAATGTATTAAATTTTATATTATAAATTTGTATTAGTATTAGATTCCAAAATGAATTTAGGGAAATTAACACTTTAAATTCCATTAAGAGGGATTGTCTAATTTTAAAGTAGCTCTCTTGTCCACCTTTTTCCCCTTGAAAAATGCCTTTCAAAGAATATTTCATGGCTTTGTTTTACATACTGATTTTTCAAATTATGTAAGATGACTTATATGTATGATTTTATTTCTATTAGATTGCTGTATCTAAGAAGTGGGGTTTTACAAAATGGGAGAGAGAAGAATTTGAAGAAATGAGAGCTGATGGTCGTCTAAAACCTGATGGTGCTTATTGTCACTACTACAACACTCATGGACCTTTCAATGATTGGGTTAACATGCAACGAGAACTAAGAGGACTTGATTAATGAATGTTATCTTTTGATTTCATTAAAGTCTTCTTATTCCTATCCAAAGTTTTTGGTCTCTTGTTCTTTAAATTCTTTAAGTCAATCTTCTGGCCCTTTACCTGAGAGAGCTGCAATATACAAGGACATAAAGACCTACCTGTCAATCAGCTCTGATTTCATCTAGTTCCCATTGCAAGGGGGGAAATGAGGTTGTGCAATACCTGTTGATATGATTGTTGATTTTACATACACGGGGTTTCTGTTGATCATGAAAATCATAAAAGAAACTGGTGAAGCAGTTATGAAATTTTATGTACAGGAATGCTTTCTTAAAATGTACCTATCATTTCGCCGACTCTAAAATTTAATCATAATTAAACCAAATAGTTTGCTATTGCGAGTCAACTAAACTCAATTTCAATATCTTACAGGGTGACCAACATGAGGTTAGATTTTCTGACAATTGTTTAAACCAAATTCTTTTAGTTTTCCCCATTTTTTTTTTTTTTTCATTTCAACTGTAGCAATATTTTGATTTCCCCATCAGACCAAAAGAAGCATATATAGTGATTATTTTATGAGTTACTCATTTTTAAGACATGCATAAATTGGGACAAATAGCAGGTTTTTTTATATACTTAATATTTTTGATTTCATAGTAAACTTCCAATATCTTTTTAGGGATAATCAGTTTCTTTAACAGTAGTTATTCTGTGAGTTGCATATAAATATTTGGGTAAATATTTTTTTCCCCTACATCCAGGAAGACCAGAGTTTCCTTCTAGCATCCCAGTACAGTTCAGCTTGGTTTGAGAAATTGTCCACAAAGGACAGAGCATGACAGAAGATGGTCGGGTCCATTAAATTCCCCTTTGGGCAAAGAGGGCAGTTGGGGGAAGGGGGAATTGCCAATGTGATGTGCCCCTGTAAAAAGGTCGTGAGGTCAAGAGTCTAAAATTGGCAGTGGCCACATGTCTAGGGAGGTGCTTGGAAGTGGGTGAGTTAAATTGTTCCAGGTCTTTCCTGTCGCCCAAGTCATTTGATATTGCATATTTCACTGTTCATCTTTGACTTACTCTCACCACAGACAAAATAAAGGCAGGATGGCTGAGGCAAGGAGCTTATTTGCGTAAATATGAAGAGCATGATAGTTTCTCTCATCTACTATACTTGTACACCCATGAATATCATTTTCAAAATTACATTCAGCCAGAGCTCGCTCGCTAAACCAAGACCAATGATTGAAAAGCACATTTTCTCTCCATACACGATGCCATTCAATCCCATCTGAAATATCCTTTTGTTCACAGAACTTTTTTTTTTTTCTGTTGCATCTCGCATTGCAAACCACTAGAGATGCCATAAACGAGTATTTTTCAGTAACAGGTACAACCAATCCAGTTCCAAAGAAATACCTATTACTCTAACCTTGTCTTCCAGTTTCATTCCCGTTGTGACCTCTCCCCTCGATACTCATTTACCAAGTAGCTCTATACCCCGTACCTGTTACCGCTTCGCCTAGTCTGCTATAAAGTGGTAACAAAAATTTAATTACCCGTTTCTCAGCCAATTGGCAAAATGCTTTGTGCCCTCGAAACTTCTGTCCCGTGCAAGAGAATATTTTCAAAGTCTGGATATATAATATCCGATTGCCGTTCCTGGTTAGACGGCGAAAAAGTCAATCAACTTTTATTTTTAAACACGAACGCTCAATTTTGCTCATAAAGGGCTTTGAAATTTGGCAATTATCATTAGTAATTAACTACCAATCTTTTTATTACTTACTGTCAAAAATAGAAACTAATAGACCAATTCTGTGTTTTTTGACCATCTTTTGTGAGCAATTATTTTAAGATTAAAAATAAAGAAAATAAACTAAGAAGTAATAAAAACAAAAATTTAAGAGTAACAACTTTTTTAATGAGTAATTTAAGATTTTTACAAATGCCATGTGCATTTTAACAATAATGCATAATTAATGTAATGCATTTATATTTAAATACCTATTCAGTTTTGTTATTTGATTTGGATACAAAAGTATTACTTTTAATGTAGCTGTTAATGTTTAGAACATTAAATAATCTTTTTTTTTATTCAAAAAAATTTTAGTAATTAGTTTTTCTGTAATATTAATATAATTGTATTAGGTACAGTTTAATTCATATTTACATAAAGGGATAATTAATATTTATGTGAAAACTACAATTGTTCAGTTGATTATTTATAAAATCTGTATACCTATTGTACAATATATATATTCCAAGTTATTTTTTCTAAAAAATAATTTGTTTTGCTAATGATGATAATCTTTATTATAAAATAAATTTTTTTGTCATAAGACGTTTTTATTATCAACAATTTAATTCGCAAAATCCTGACAAGTGAATAGATACAATTTTTTCACCTGTCATAAAGGACATAAATGATTACCAATAATATAATGAATAATTGGTGAATTTTATCAACAACATAAACCCCAAAATGTTATTTTATTTCAAAACCAATGAAAGTAAATATTTTTATAAATGTATTTGAGTGTATTAGTATTTAATAGTAGTCATGAATTAAAATGAAAAAGAAAGTAAGAATATGTCCAATGAAATTCAGATCAACTGTCAATTTTATTGGAAAATAATGGTTATAAACGAACGTGAAAATGTTTAGGTAAGTGGATATTTCCTGGTAAACAGGAAGTGGGGAAGGTCACAAGACAAGTAGAAATACTCGTCTATTTGATTTGTTTTGTATGCGCCTGATGACCCTTCCTAAGTAGGCTGTGGCTAGGTAACCGGCTGCCTCCTAAGTACGTAGAAGTATAAAGTATAAACAAGTGTGGAAATACTCGTTTAGGCAAGGGAGTATGTTCTGGTAACAGGTACGGAAAAATACTCGTATACTTATTTCCTCCCCACTAGGCAAGGGGGTATTTTCATGTAACAGGTATGGAAAACTCATATACTTACTGCAGACCTCCCTTCAAAAGAGACCGGTTTTAAGGTTTCTGCCTCGGGGAGGTCGATTCTTAAAATGGGTCGGGGATAATCAACACCCCAGTACCATTTCCCACAGAAAGTATGTATCGCTCTTTAGGTATTAAGAAATTTATGAAGGTTTTAACTATTTAGGCTTTAAGAAAACCATCGCATGTGTTGATTTCCATTTTCATGTAATCAACATATTTTGGCAACGTTTTACCCTGCATCGTATTACTTACTATTTCCCGAAAGAATGTGAGGGAGTTTCAGAAAACCTCAATAAAATTTAGACATGTTTATTTTTATAAATACTGGATCATACAAAAATTTGTTATTATAGATGCAAGTTTCAGGGTATTTGGGTTTTGCAACTGTTAATTTTTCTTTCGCCAAATGAGACTCTATCTTTTTCAGTAATTTTGTTTTCATTTAAGGGGTCTCAGGAGTCTTACTATTTTACTGAAGATGCAATTTAGTATCATGTCACATTTAGTTTTATTTCTCATTCCTGATAAAACAAATACATAAAATTTTTGCCGCTGAAAGCTTAATATATGTTCTATGTAGAATAATTATTTCAATGTTCTACAACTGTTATTTTAATTAATTTTTAATTTTGATGAAAATTTTAAAATTGTGTTTTGGCTTGCATCCATTGCGCGCAAGACTGTAGCAAAACTATTGGTTCTAGAGTCCCAAAAAATATTAATAATGATGTAAAACTAATGTATATTTAACGTATACTCCATTTTTAAGCAATTAAAAACTTGAATTTTTTAAATTTAAATTAAAATTACAAAACTTTGGGAAAATGCATTTTTTAATTGAAAACATGTTAATTTTAAATTATTAATGCAATTAAAATTACTAAATTTAAAGTATACATTATTCCTTGCATCAAAATGAACATATTTACCAAGTTTTATAGAAATTGCTTTATCTGTTTCTGAGAAATGCTGGTTTTTGGTGTTGAGGGTGCTCGGATTGAATCCCGGTGTTGTGCCACTGAAAATGCCTCCATTTATGCCATCCCTTCATAGGGGGTAATGCTGGTCCGCTTATATGGTGCCCCGATAATAAAATGGCCAGCAATAGCTGCGGTGCATTATAGGCGAATGTCTTCACGACAAGTGTGTCCACATTGGTTTAAAAAAATAATTACACACTTTGTGTATCATTATTTTTACATATGAGCTGTTATATTAAGTGGTGTAAGTCCACTTAAAAATGTTGATGGTAATTTTAGTAAAATAAAGACATCGTATCTTCATATTTATAATCAGACTTTCAATGGAGTATGATTTTTTCATAAAGTAAACAAAAGAATTTTGGCTATAAAATGTTATCGCAAAAAAATTTTTTTTTAAAGTGGAATAAGTCCATTCCTAATAATTATAATAAAAGCAACTTGCTTATTGCAATTATTGATTATTACGACTTCAATGTACACTACGCATTAGCAAATTTTACTTAGCTAGTGTCTTAAAAACAACATCATTAACAAGATAACATTATTGTTCTGATTAAGTGGTGAGAAGTAATTTCACTGATTTTGTTTGGTTTTCTTTCGCAAGTCCTACTGTTTGGTTTGTGGGTACTTTTCCGTTATAAGCACTACACTTGGCGCATTTTTAATCTTGGCGACGCACAGATACAACACATCGTATTGGCGATTGAAATAACTCAAAATAACTCCGGATGTTACTCAAACGTTGCCTACTCATCTTTAGGCAAATTCCATATTTTAAAATCCATTACGTAAAAATACGGTCCGATTTCCTGACGGATTCTAAATTCCTTACAAACTAAAGTAGGCGTATTTAATTACGGCATTCCATGAAGTCTCTTTATCTCCATGACCACGATAATAATCGTCCTCATATCGTCTCGTGATCCTTGAATCTCACAATTTGTATATTTTTATATTGTAATTTGACAGTTATTAGTGTGATTATATCGCGTTACTTTTCTCTCGTTGCGGCGATTTTAAAAAATGCGCCAAATTAGTGTCAAAACGATTGTAGTGCTTATAACGGAAAAGTACCGGTTTGTGTTTCTTATACTAATAGATTGCAGCGTGAGTATTATTTAAATATAATTGTTATTAAAGCAGAAAATCAAAGTTTTAGATAAATAATATTTCATACAGTTGTTATAATGAGTTCACCTACCTATAAAAAAAGACTATAATATGTCAATTTGGTCTGATAGTGATGTTGGTAAGTAAGAGTTCACATTAAAAAATCCATTTCAGGGAAGCTAATGTACCGGGTGGCCATAATTAAACTGACAGTGCTCACAGTGTTCTGTAGCGCGATCTATTTGCGAGAATGACGCCACATTTTGTAGGAAGATTAAACAAGACGGGGGACGAAGGATTCCGCGAAAAAATAAATTAGTTCCAAAAGTCACCGCTAGGGGAATATTTGGCGTTGTGTAATAGAAAATAGAGTGTTAACAAATGCAAATTAATACGGAATAAAATTACCTTTTATTATGCACATTTTCTTATTTAGTTCAAGTGCAATATGGCAACACTTTTAAAAAAGCGTAAAATCTACATAAACACCGATAAAGTCTCGTGATATGCAATATCACGTACGCTGAGCAGAAGTTCTTTATTCAAATTTCACGTTACATCCATTGGCACAATGCCAGCTGCTTGGGTTTTAAAAGGCAATGTGTTACGTTTCGAATCAATCGGATTGAAAGTTTATGTGCAATGTCTCCTTCTTTAGTCGAGCGTGCGTTATTGGTCAAATTCTTTAACCTCAACCAGTGCAACGCGTCAGCCGCTCTTCGTGCTTTTAGAACGCACAAAAAAATGCGTAAAGGTAACGGTCCTGTGTCCGTTAATGGGCTAAAAGCAATGGTTCCGACGTTTGAGAAAACAGGTTCTCTGAAGGTTCAGTCAGGCAGAGGACGAAAACCTGTACCACAGGATACAATCGAAGCAGTTGCCACGGCGATTGTCGACAGAGGACCAGACAATATTGCTGCCACCTCTAGCGCTCGTGGATTAGCTCGGAATATGGATATGCCTTACAGTACGGTATGGAAAATCTTACGAAAGATTATCAACTTCTATCCGTACAAAAATAGCCGTGTACAGGAGTTAGTGTACCCCGACCATGATAAGCGATTGACTTTTGCTCTCACCTTTCTTGCCAGAATGGAGGTGGATGATGCTTGGCCACTCTGTTTTCTATTACACAGCGCCAAATATTCCCCTAGCGGTGACTTTTGGAACTAATTTATTTTTTCGCGGAATCCTTCGTTCCCCCGTCTTGTTTAATCTTCCTACAAAATGTGGCGTCATTCTCGCAAATAGATCGCGCTACAGAACACTGTGAGCACTGTCAGTTTAATTATGGCCACCCGGTATATAAAAATATGGACTTGAATTTCTACTTGTGTTTATTTTTTATAATATGTTATTTTTGAAAGTGGTATAAGTGAATTTGGAGCTAAAAAAATCGTTTATTTTTTTAAATAATTTTAGTAATTATTATTTCATAGTAAAATTTAAAAGGTGTATAGTGTTAAAAACATCACTCGAATTGATTAACGTTTGCCAATATTTTAAAATTCATTCAAATACAAACCTTTAAATATCTCGATACATGAAAAAATGGACTTATACCACTTTCAAAAATAACAGCTCATATGTTAAAGCCATTTTAGTTTAGACATATTTTTAATTTTCCAGATCAAATAGGTTCAACTGGCAAGGTCGGCCCTGCTCTTTAAAGTGTGCTACCCTAATGACCTCTTCTAATGAAAATTCACAATTAGCTTTATCAACACTATAAAATTTTCCCATTTTCCGCAATTTGAATAAGGAAAATTTTCTTCAAACTTTAATTTCCCCCTCTTTGAAATATTTTCTCATAACTTGGTTTTTTGTTAGCCATATTTTTGGCCAGTTTAAAAGTTAATAAAAACGGGGAAAGATGTTTTGCTTGGTTGCAAATTTATACCTTGGAAAATAGACTTCAGAAATCAGCATTTAAACATTTCAGATTATACAACATATCACGGCAGTTAATATTCCAAAGGGTATAATAGTTCCAATAGGTAATATAGTGCTTAAAATTTCCTTTCAATTGTAACTGCAGATGTGTATTTCTCCCCATCTGTTTCTTGTAAACACTGCCTTTTCTTAGACTCATTGCCAATCGGCAGAAAAACACCTGTTCGACTCTTCCTTGGAACAAATGCCGATATTTGGAGAAAAGTGGGGGATGTTTTGGTGACAATCTCTTCCTCTCTCGTTGACCTTCGCTTTAACGTTCCACCCCTCAACAAAAAAGAACTCTCCCCGAGACTAGCGCTTCTTTCCCAACGGGGCACCCTATGCGTGGAACAGTCCATTTGAATTTAGAGGTGGGATAGGTTTGGTAGAAGGGTGGCGCCATCTATTCGCTATTCTACGGTTATGAGTGATTAAAGTATCTCAACAGATTTCTCTATATCTTCACAAGTACCTTGCAGCATTTTTGAGATTTTATGAAAAGTTTCGAGTATTTTACTTTGTACAATTATTAAACTAATTGTTGGAAATTGTTCAAAATACTTGTAATTAATCAAATTTTCAGCTTCATGTTGATTATCACAATTTTTTCTATTCAATAAAAAATATATGTCAATATTTTAATTACTAAGTGCCTATATTTTTAAGATCTATAAGGCGTAGATGTTGTAATGGTTCAGAATCCACTTTAAATCATAGGTCTCAGTCTAAATAGCACTCATGAGCATATTTGACTATACAGTTACAAATCAACCAACCCAATAGTCCAAATTTAATATTGTCTGTGTCATTTTTGTTAATTTCTAATAAAAGAATCTTCTAAATAAGGGTTAGCAGAATTTGGGATAAAAAATATCTTGCTCAGGGACGGATTTACATATTTTTATGCCCTAGGCCAAAACACCATTTTGCGTCCCCTTCCTTCCATTTAAATTTTTGACTTATAACATTAACATACAGTAAGAGTATGACTTATAACATACAGTAAGAGTTTTTGAAATATATATATACTTAATAAACATTTGAATAACATATTTTTAATAAAAATTTTCTACATAATATGTTCTAATTTATGTAAAGATTACTGGAAGTAGTCAACATGAGGTTCTGTGGTTAAAAGTTTCTAAATCAAACGACAAAAGAAACGAAAGTCAACAGAATTAATATTAAGAATAACATTTAATGAAAATAGAATGTGCTCTTAGTAAGAAGCACCCTTTCGAAGTGACAAAAATTTACTTAACGCGGGAATCGAAATGTTGAAAATCAATGCGCATGCGCGCTATACAGGAAGTGATCTATTTATAGAAATCTTGCGCTACAATTCACTACAGCAGCTGTTAGTAGAATTACATTGGGAACAGTTTATGATTAAAAATAAAAAAAAGAGTTAATATAATCGAAGAAGGAAAAGCCCGGAGATGATCAGACTGGAACATCCCGGCCACCGTTGGGCGGCTGTCCAACATCTTCACTGATGGGTAAGGGCACAACCTTCGTGATCGCTCGGCGGAAGGTTCCCTTAGATGTCTTTAAGTCCAGTACTCGTACCACCAGGGCCGTTCCTAGGGTAGCTGCCGCCCGTGTGCGAGAATAATTTTGCCGCCCCCCCCATACATTATGGATTAATTGAAATTTATCTGAAATATTTTTACCTTAAATGAAACAACGAATTACAGAAAATATTATAAATTCAGTTTATTTTTTAATTTTACAACCTAACATAATAATTATTAATGTATTGATATAGTAACCAAATGAATACGTTATATTAAATACATACAACACATATCTATTAATACATATACTTAATAACAGACAGTCAAAAAGCTTAAAAAATCTTTGCTTTTCGTGCCTTTTTTAATGCAAATTCTGTTATAATATCTGATACATCTATATCTTCCGAAACGTCCTTTTCTATACTAATAATAGATAAGTCTGAAAGCCTTTCTTGTCCCATTGTTGATCTCAAATAATTTTTTATTATTTTAAGTTTTGAAAAGCTTCTTTCCCCGCTAGCCGCAGTCACGGGTAATGTTAAAAAAATTCGTATGGCAATCACTAAATTTGGAAACAGATAGATGAGGTTACTTGTAAATAAGTATTGAATCACATTTAACGCGTTCATTTCAGGGGAAATAAAGGATGCAACGTTCTCAATTTCATCGCATAAATCTTCAGCTATAATAACTTTTTCATTTTTAAATTGATCATGTAACATAATTTTCACAGATTTACATTTTGTAGACCTATTTGATTTATCTGTTTTAAGGAAATTATTTGGGTCGTTGAGAAAATTGAAAACTGTGTGATGTTTTATTTGTTCGAACCTTTCTTCTATTTTTGATAATGCAGTGTCCAATATTACGAAGTAAAAATTAATTTTGAATTGGTCTTCTGGATTTTTTGGAGCCTCATCTTTACATTCGTAGTCAAATAAACGTTTTTTTGTTCGGGGTCTAACAATATTAACCAGGGGAAATGAAGGGTCGCAATCGATATCTTCTGCAATATTTTTTGCCTCTTCTAAAATATCACTAAAACCTTTATCTGACCTAATATTATATAAATATGTTTTGGTTTGCTCTAACATTAAGATAATATTTGGTAGTATAGCATCCGATTCCTGCATAGCTTTACTTACGATATTAATTTTTGTTAACACATTATACCATGTAATAATGGAACAAATAAATTTAAACGACTTAATTTTCAAAAGTAATGAATTTGCCATGTTTCTAGTTTCAGAGTCTCTAGTATTATCAGAATAGAGGGTATATAAAGCATCATATATTTTTGTTAGATTGTATCTAAGAACTTTTAGTGCATCTATTCTGCTTTCCCATCTAGTATCTGAAAGGGGTTTAAGCGTTAAAGTTGGGATTTCATTTTTTAAGACCTTCCAACGTTTAGTGGATGCGGAGAAGAAAACGTATAGCTCCTGTACAATTACAAAAAAGCTTGTAATTTCTAAAGACGCTTTTGCAGCGTCATTAACAACTAAATTTAAACTATGGGCCACACAAGGCACATAAAAAGCTCTAGGGTTTAAGTCAAGAACTTTTTTTTGTAAACCATTATTGCGACCCTTCATATTCGCACCATTATCATAACCCTGCCCCCTTAAATCCCCTAAACAAATGTTGTGAGTCTCCAAAAAATCTAATAATATATCAGTTAAACCCTGTCCTGTCGAATCTGGTATTGAAATAAATCCCAAAAAATGCTCCCTAATTTCTATTTGCTTTGATTTATTATTTAATAGAACAAATCTTACTACAACAGTAAGTTGGTCTTGGTGACTTAGATCAGGGGTGGAATCTAAAATAATGGAATAATATTTACTAACTTTTAAGAGCGAAATTATTTCATGTCTTATTTTTTGACCCAAAAGGGAAATAAGTTCATTTTGAATATGAACACCTAAATAATGAGGCATACTTGATGGATTTCTGCTAATTCTAGTGAGGTGGTCTGATATGGTATCATTAAACTTTGCAATTGCGTCAATTAATTTTAAAAAGTTTCCATTTCGTTGCTCGTATAACTTATTATTTTTGCCTCTAAAACTCAAATTTTGACCGGCTAAGAATTTAACGGTATAAATTATAATTTTTAACACGGAAACCCATCTATCTTTTTCCATATTTATTAATTTCTCATTTAGAGAATCAGTAGTTGTTTCAGAAGAAATTGATTTATTAAAATCAATCCAAGATTTTGTATTACAAATGTGACTTTTTGATTTTTCATGACGTTCAATAATCTGAGTTAAATGTCTCCAATCGCTATATCCCTCAACAAAGGCACTAGAAAAAGTTTTAAATAATTTGCAAGGAAAACAAAATACACAATCTTTTAACTTAGAATACACTAGCCAAACTCATGGAATTATTTCCCCATTACTTAATTTTTTTTTATAATAAATAGATGAGAAACCTCTGTTATCTTTATTTACAGGAAAGTTTAGATCCGCTTCTGTAAGTTGGGTAGGGCCTAACTCTACTAAAGTTAATTTAATTTTGTCAGATAGTACGGAAGGCCAACAGCTAAGATCCTTATAAACATCATCTTTATAAGAAAGATGAAGAAAATCTTCATGATCTTTGGTCACGGTTTCACTGGTTTCAAGACTTGGTTCTGCGATTAAAACATCTTCCTTGGGGTTTGTGATTTCGGTCTCCGTCACATTTGTATCTCTGGAACTTGATGGCGCCTCATGCGATCTTGCTGGGATTAAAAATGTTTTTAATGAACCACAAGCTTTCTTTACTAATTCTTCTTTTTCAAGTTTTCTTTTTCTGTATTGGGCCCCAGAAAACTTTTTACGTTTATCAGACATCTGTAAAAAAAATGAGGTTCTTTTCGTAAAGAACTTATAAAAATGGCGCAATGTAAGTTAAGCTGTTTCTCGATAAAGAGTGACTTTTGCAAAGAAACGTTCCAAATCGATTTTATTTTAATTTTGTTCATATTTTAAATACAATTCCCCGTACGTTTTCTTTAATAAAAAAAATCGTATTTTCCCGATTTCTGAATTGCCATATTTCACGTACCTGTTAAAAAAATAAATTGATGCAGTTCAAAAATTCAAGTTTACACTTGTTCCTGTAGTATATGTTTAACATTTGCAAAATAAAATAAAAACCTTTAAAATAGAATTAAGTAATGAATCCTAGCTTTTTTTAAAACAAATGTCAAACCATAAATGTATTATTTCAATTTTTAACCGCTAACCGCTCAAAAGAAAAAATATCATCAAGTTTACTTACCTGTGAAATATTTTTGTTGGTCAGCAATCACAATATCGAGCACAAAAATGAGAGACAAAAGGCTTTGTTTTTCAGTTGTTGAGATGGACACGTTCAAAATATAGTGCAAATTATCCCGGTCCGTGTATTTATAGGCTCAGGGCATAAAAGAGTATTTTCCTGCAACCTGACAAAAACCGCCCGCACCGATGCGATGCCGGCAATGCGACGCGATTTGATGGGATGATGGGTTAAAATGTGCTAAAACTAAAAAGAACAATATATTTCCCAACTGGTTGCGACGTGGAGTAGCGCTGCTAAAACCAATGTGGTTTTGTTTAAGGCGACAATGGATCTTCAGATTGACAAAAATATGTCTCAAAAACGATTTTTTTTTTTCAGAAAATGATTCTGCAACTCATCAGCTTTAAATTAAAAAAAAAAAAAGTTATATTGATCCAATCATTATTAACCGAGTTATAAGTATTTTTCCAAACGTAAACAATGGAAATGTTACGTTAAATTAAAACTTTAAATGCTATTTTCTCAAAGAATTTTTTCATGTCGTTTCGGTAAGTTCAAAATGTTCCATGCGTCATAATTTTTCTTGAATTTTCATAAAATTTCATAAAATGATTATTTATATATGTTAGAATAAAACTTAGTGATAAATTCACTATACTATTTTAAAACACCTTAAAATTTTTACAATAAAAAAATTGATAAAATTTTGCATAAAATGACCTATTTTTACCGATTTCTTTTCTAGTTTTTATAAGTATGGCTGTAAATCTAATATTACTACTAACTTTTATTATAACTACAGTAACCACCGCTTATAGTGATCAGTGGTTATAAGAATCAACCGTTTATAAGAATCAATATCGCAAAAACAAAAACAAATGTATTATTTAATGTATTATTAATTTAAACAAATGTATTATTTATTAAAATTTCCGCTTTAAAGAATCAATCCACCGGTTATAAGAATCAGTTTGCAATCTTCGCCTTCCTTTCATTTTTCCAAAAAATGCCACTTGAACTCTCAAAAGGTACGAAATTCTTTCTTAAGTTTTTGAAAAGAAAGATTGATAAAACTTTGGGGTGGAAAACAGTCGTAAAATACATTCCTTTAGACATAACATAAGAGTTTCTCCTTACAGGTTTTTGCTAAACACTCTCTTATTAGCTTTACCCAGGGGCATCTAACCCACCCGAGTCCGATTTCGCTTTTCTCTAGACAGGCACTCCTTTTTTCCCACCACTTACTTCCTGGTTGCGGATTTCTGGACCCTGAAACTCATAAATTTTCCGCGAAGGATGATGGGTTAAAATGTGTGAACGTGAAACAAAAAAATGTGTGAACGTACAAACCGTGAAACGTAAACGGATCCATTTTGCTGAATCAGATGAACCAGATGCTGAATCAAACGTTTCACGGTTTGATTCAGAATCAAACCGTGAAACGTAAACTATACAGTGAATCTTCGTCTGAGACTGTAATAAGCATTACGTCGCTAGTTATTTTGTAACAAAATTGCCACTTAGTGTTAGAACTTTTTGATAGTCGAATTCAAATATGATAAAAACAAGGAAAACTCTTAGTTTTTCTGAAAAACAGAACTTGTTAATTAGATATGATGCTCTTCCAAAGTGTAGTCAAAGAGAAGCTGCCTCTTGTTGATTTTATAATCATGTGTTGTTACTTATAGGTCTAGAAATTGAGTTATAGTATTTGTTTAGAATTTGAGTATTTTTAAAATTATTAAAAATAATTTTAATAAATGATAAATAACTGAAATTAAAGAGTATTTAATGGTAAATTATGTATATATGTGCCTGTGTGTTTATATATATGTGCAAGTATATATTTGTGTATGTGTGCCTGTCCAAAGGGAAGTTTCCGTTATAAGAATCAAAAACAGTAATAACAAACGTGATTCTTATAAGCGGAAATCACTGTATATAAAGCTAGCTTAAGAAAGAAAATTAGATATCAGAGACAAAAATTGATGCACATGGAGCATTTTTAAGTAGAGTAATTAACAAACTGATTTTAATTAATATCTTAATTAATTACATTCTGATCTTTTTTTAATTTAGCATTTTCATCTCTAAACAACACTGTATAAGTATACAAAATTTCATAGCAATTGGTTGATAAATTTAAAAAAAAGTGTTTCATGGTCCATTGTCGGGACAGTGGACTTTCAAAATTGTGAAATTTGTCCAAAAATTCGATTTTTTTTTACTTTATTGAATTGTGAAAAAACGGACGAGTAGAAATGTGTTGCAAAAAGAATTTTTAATTTCTGTGATTACTTTCCTAGTTATAGGCATTTGTATTTAA
This sequence comes from Dolomedes plantarius, assembly GCA_907164885.2. NCBI lineage: Eukaryota > Metazoa > Arthropoda > Arachnida > Araneae > Dolomedidae > Dolomedes > Dolomedes plantarius. The sequence continues at coordinate 150,393,098 of OU015493.1, forward strand.
TTTAGATATTATGTGGTTACTAACAGCAATAACTTTAAATGTGTTTTTCTCAAAATAAAAATTTTCATGTTATACGAATATTCAAACTACTCCAGCCGCATTTCTAATGATCGTATTGCTTTGAAATTTAAGTTTTATATACTTAACTGTATATCAAATAAATATTATTGAAAAAAATTATGCTTCGTAGCTCAGAATTTCTAAATTTTGTACTTGAAAAGATGATTTATAGGTATTTTGCGTCATAAAAAGGGTGTTTTCAGTATTATTTTTTTTCTCTTTATATTTTTAATGAATGCTTAAAATAAGCAATAAGTTTCGTTGTTAGTTCCTGTAAATAAAAATGACCATATTATATGCAAAAGAAATGCGCTTGGAACGTTTTTAATGAGGCCAATTTTTTATATAATTAATAATTCATGATTCATAAATTATTAATATTTCATCTTTAAATTTTAACCACTTTTACATATCTATGGTACTAATCACATATTCAAATTTAAAGCAAATCCATTCAAAACAAAAAAAGTTAGGTTTGAAGGTCCACTGTCCCTAAATTTCTCCATGGCCGAATTTAAATTATCATTAAAATATAGGCATTCTTGCTTCGCCAAATAAAAACGAAGTCTTAATTTAATCAAACACATTTGATTATATATAGAGACACACAGAGTTACAAAACGAAATCACAATAAAAATAACATACCGGGAGAGCAAATGATCTGACACGACCTCAGCCTAAGACAAAATCTCTCAGAATAACCTTCTTTTAACATTTTTCGCGCCCAAACCTCATCACATCCGGCATGTGCCGAATAAACAAAAATTACACTAGACCAGCAATGTCCTGTAGACACACTGACTTCGCAAAGGGCCTTATTATACAGAGCTACAGTTGTGGCTATAGGTCGCGACTGTCGCCTGGGCGCGTCACTTCCCCTTCTGAGTCCAAACCTTACTGTTTATTTCCAGTTATACTTGTAAAATGCATTTTTTAACTCTAAGTAGTTACCTAGCATAATGGTGATATTTTTATATTATTTTTCTAATAAATTAGTTTTAAATTTTTTTTATCCGGGTGGCTGACTTGCCGCCCCCCTTGATGTGCCGCCCGTGTGCCCCGCACCCCTTGCACCCCCGGGTTGGAACGCCCCTGCGTACCACTCCGTCAGCTCCAGGATGAACTCCAATGACTCTGGCAAGGTTCCATTCCAAGGGTGTCTTGCAGGGCTCCTTTAGCAGTACAAGTTTGTCTACTTCTAGGTTTTGTCGTCTTTGGGTCCACTTCGGTCTTGTCTGCAGCTGGTTTAAAAATTCTGTGGTCCATCTGTCCCAAAACTTTTTCCTCATCTCCTGAATCAAGCCCCACCTAGAGGAAGGAGAAAAGAAATCTGGAGCAGTATGAGGTTCAGGAAACGACGCAATAGGGGCACCAATTAAGAAATGCCCTGGAGTTAATGGCTGTAGATCATTGGGGTCCGCAGACATTGGACACAGGGGACGAGAGTTAAAAATACTCTCTATCTGGACTACTATTGTATTTAACTCCTCGAAATTTAGAATGTTGGTTGTTGCAATTTTCAGGAGTATTCTCTTCATTGATTTTATGTTGGCTTCCCACAAGCCTCCAAAATGAGGTGATGCAGGTGGTGTGAAAGTCCATTGAGTGCCTTCTTCAGCGCTGAAATTCTGTACTGGGTTAGACTTGCAAATTTGAAATAAGGAATTCGAACAACAACACAGCCCCCCACGCTTTCGCGTATCGGCAAAATAAACTGATGACTAGTCGCTCGACCGCATTCCCATTGGCCCAAAAGGACCCGCAGGACGAACATGGTCACTAAACAAACAACTCCAAGTCGGAATAAAATAATTTAAGTTTAACAGAAACCACCCATAGGGTGGCAACAACAAAATGACAACGCAAAAGATAACGCATAAAGACAAAAATCATAACAAATACGCAATAGGAGCCACTTTAAGCATCAAAAGCCACAGATAATTAATAAATATATATTACCAATTAAGCAAACAACAATAAATAAAAGAGCAAATATTATTATTAACACGAAGACAAAACTGCAATTGTGACGTTAGGTCCGCACAATAACATACGCTTCATTGGTTGTTTACAAAGAAATTTAAATGTCAACACGTATAACAAGTATACCACCGAAGCGGAAAGAAGTGTTAAGTCAACCACAAGTCCCCTGACTCAACACTTCTTTCCTGATTTATTTACAAATTGCATATCATCTAGTTTATTTACATTAAATATAGAAATTATATCAAATGCATAGCATAAATGTCGAATTTTATCACAGTTCAAATACCTAAAAGTACATTTTACAAAGCATTTAGTTTATATACATTGTGTAAAGGGCGAAAAGAATCGCCAAACGTATGATTCATAGCTTACATATTTAATATATTCAAATACACTAATTTACAAATTACATATCAACTGATTTATTTACAATATATATAGAGTGTATATCAACTGCGAAACAAATGAAGCAGATCCTGCCACAGTTCAAATACCTTAAGTACAGTTTGCAAAGCATTTAGTTTATTTACAATGTGTAAGAGGCATAAATAATTTCAAGGCGTATGGTTCAAGGCTTACATAAGTTCCAATACAATAAATAACATATTACAGGGTAATTAGTTTATTTACACTGAGCTAAGGGAGTAATTAATTAAGTAATATGCGTAATTTATACGCTCACTAATACCCAAAAGTTGCAGTATACAAATTGTTTAGTTTATTTATATTGATTGTATACGGCAAAAGTAAACAAACTAAGAGTAGTTAAATAAAGCATGCCCTCAATAGAGACCCGTACCCACGGCCAGACCCCACAAAAGGTAAGTAGAAATAGTATTAAGACAAGTTACTTAATAGGATTATAAAGAGTAATTAAATCCAAGCTATATCTAATTAATTTAATTTCTCCCCCTTTTTTTCCCAACAGAAGCCAGAAACATATTCCCAGCTAGGCAATTAATCGATTAAGCAACAGCTGGGTCCGAGCCCGGAACCGCTATCAAAGACATGCAAGACCAAGTGTAACCAATAGAATACCAAGCTACAAAGTCTACATTACAAAGGTAAGTATAGCCAACCCCTAAGGAGAGTTGAATAAAATAAAAAGTTATTTTATAACCAAACTCGTGTTGTTAACTTATTGTCATTACGCCACAACACAAATAAGTACCTGAGACGGAGCAAAACACAGAAAAGAAGTAATTGACGAAAACAGAACCAATAGCAGTCCAAATGGACCGCAAACAGGTAAACAAAAACAAAAGATGAAGAAGAAAGCCATTAGACTGGGTAAGGACAGTGTTGATCCATGAGTAAAGAAACTATTTTACAAATAAATTTTTTACAGTAAAAATCCTTATAAAATTTATGTTTTTCCCAGGTACGAATCCCAGGTGATAAGTTTTTTCTATAATTTGAAAAATCAGGACAGTCGAAGAGACAGTGGTCTACTGTTTGAATTGCTCGACAGGAACAGGCATTATCTTTACCATGAAATCTGTTTTGATAATCACCAAAGGCACCATGGCCCGTGATGGCTTGATTCAAATAGAAATTTGACATTAGTCTTTCACTTTTAATATCTTTATATATTTCTTTAGTTCTTCTACCCTTCGTACTGTTGCCCCAGATCTGCTGCCATATTCTCAATTCTTCCCCATTCAACAATTTTCTAATTTTATATTTTGTCCATTTATAGTTATAATCAATATTAGTCTTTTCCGCTGCTTCCTTTGCGGTTTTATCAGCCTCTTCATTTTCTATTATTCCAATATAGGCTTTAACCCAATGAAATTTTATTTTTTAATTTGTTATTTTTTATATTCTGTTTTATCTCTCTGATTATCTCACCCTTGTCTTTTAAAGATTTTAGGGCCTCAAGCGCGCTACGCGAATCCGTATATAAATCGCTCGTTTTGATGTTTTCTTTTATCATATATTGGATAGCCATTTGTATGGCTTGCAGTTCTGCCGTATAAGAATTAGCTCTATCTATTTTCTCTTTTAATTTCTTCTTAATATTACCATTTTCGTAAATAACTACACCAGCACCTATGTTATCCGTTTTAGATCCGTCGGTATAAATTTTTATATTGCTTTCCGCTTCAGGGTTTTTGCTCCATTCAAAACGAATCAGTTCTTGTATTCCTCTAATTCTCTTCATCCTAGTAAGGCTGTTGTTAGAGTTGTATTTAATATTGTTAATCTCAATTTCTACTTTTTTATCATATAAACAAAACAATTGCTTAATAGTATTTGCTTTTAGATAAAGTGGAGCACAACCGGCCAGTGTGTTCAAGGCTTCGTTAGAAACCGTTCTATAACATTTAGTTAGGAATAGCAAATAGGGTCTTTGAATTTGAACAAGTTTCTTTTTGACATATTCCAGGTCTCTATACCATATCTCAGCGGCGTATAATAAAATTTTTTCTACTATTGTTTTATAGATTTCTTTATTGATTTCGGGTTTGATCCCCCATGTTTTCTTTGAAATCCTACTTAATTTATAAAATATTTTAAGTGCTTTTTCACTGACCTTATTGAGATGGCTCATAAAGTTTAATTTAGTGTCGAATATGACTCCAAGATATTTTAGTTCTTTTTGATATTTTAATGATTCGTTACCTATTTTAATAGTGGGTTTTCTAGTAATCTGTCCTTTATAGGGTACAATAGTGTACCCGCATTTCCCAATGCTAATTTTTAGATCGTTATTGTTAACCCAATTATTACATATATTTAATATCTCTTCCGCGCTTTCTGAGAATTTATAGACCACAGGGGACTTCAAGATTATAACCAGATCGTCCGCATAAGCTTGCATCTTATATTTTTCTCCTTGATTATTGTCAATCAATAAATCGTTTATGAAAATCAACCAAAATATGGGCCCCAACTATGATCCCTGAGGAACACCTCTGTTATATTCAATTTGCCCTTTTTTAATAATAATTTTGCGGTCAGTTAAATAATTAATCAGTATATTCAAAAAATTTTTGTGCAATTTCAACTGTTTGAGTTTCCGTATCAATAGGTTTATATTAACAGAATTAAAGGCATTTTGAAAGTCTATAGAGATAATGCAAGTATGGTTTTTATTGTTTTTATTCTCTTTAATTATTTCCATCATGTTATCTAAGGCGTGAGCCGTGCTTAAGCCCTTTCTAAACCCGTATTGTTTTCCTGATATCAAATGTCTTGTCTCTAAGTAAATAGTTAACCTATTAGTCAGAAGTTTATCAAATATTTTGCCCATAACAAGTAAAAGACAGATAGGGCGGTAGGAACTCGTGAATTTTAAGTCCTTACCTTCTTTGGGAAAGAAAACAACCAACGCCTTCTTCCAATCCCTAGGAAAATATCCCTCTGACATGCATCTGTTAAACAAATATTTAATAAGGTTTTTATTGCTATTGTAGATCTCGTTAACAACACTAAGCGTAAGTCCTTCGTATCCGGGAGCTTTATCTTTTTCCATAGTACTAATGATATAATCAATTTCAGTGGTAGTTATTTCCTTCGCTTCTTCACTGTGGTTATCCTCCGTAATTGATTCCATGATACCAATTTCTTGTATTTCTTCGTTTGACATAGCTTGATTAATATCGTTCTCTATGGTCTGATCGTATTTAAAATGGTGTCTAACCAATGCTTCTTCTATATTATATATATTATCCAGTACTATCCCCTCATCATTAAGTACCCCTTCCAGAGCATTATTTCTTTTTTCAGCAATGATTTTCTTAATTTTGCCATGTGCATCTCTGATAGTCAATTTTTCAATATTCTCCCTAAATGATTTTTTCTTAGATTCCTTAATCATTTTCCTGTATATTGCCTTTTCTTTCTTGAATATTATTTTCAATCTGTTTCTTTCGGTATTAACTTCCTCTCCTTGTATTCTCTTCCTAATAGCTCTTAATTTCTTCCTCTGAATTTCAATTTCTTTAGTCCACCATATAGCATTGTTACGTTTGTTCTTAATTTCTTTCCTTTTATGTTTTTTACAAGCCTGTATGGTAGCCTCATTAATTTCTTCAAGTAATTTATCTATTGTTTTTTCGCTTTTATTTTCAGCTATTATATTCATTCTTTTCTTCAGCTCTATTCTGAATTCGACCCAATTTAATTGTTTAATGTTCCATCTACTGGTTTTATCAGGACTATAATCATTTTCTTTATTTAATATTTCAAATTCAATAGCGTTATGGTCAGAATTAATAATTTCATTAGTTACCCTCCAATTTTGTATTCTGTGTTCTTCCAAGCCAACGGTCATGGTAATGTCGGGCCAGCCTATCCCAAATGGTCCGTCGTAGGTGGATAAACTATCAGGATTATTTCTAATATAAGCGTTGTATTGCATAGCATATCTTATTATTTCTTCACCACGACGATCAGTATTTCTTTTGCCCCAAAGGGTGGATTTAGCGTTAAAGTCTCCCATGATTATGATTTTATTTGATTGTTGCTGTAGAGTGATATTATTCAAACAACTCCACTGCGGCTCCATACGTTCCAGGCCACCATCAGCCGGAGGGATATAAATAGTAATAAACACAAAGTCTTCCTCATTCACATTTATTTTAATAGCTATTATAAATTCGGTGAGTAATAATAAAACAAATTTGAATTGTTTCTTAATAAGCATAGCAACTTTAGGGTTAGTATGATAATAAATCTTTTGAAAGTTGTTAGGAAAGCCTATAATCTCATCTTTTTCACCCCTAGAAAAATATGGTTCATTCAAGGTAACAATGTCAGCTTTCAATTTAGCCGCTAACTCAAAGTTAGCCGCAATAGAGTTATTCAAATTAATATGAATACATTGAAAAAGTACCGCAGGAAGAGAAGGGGGACCAGGCGTCCCACCCAGGTTAAGCATAGTTCCCATAATCCGTGCGGGCTCTGAGCCGATCGATGGCTTTAATATAATTCTTACAATTATTATCGTAAGGTAAATGATCAGTATCAAATTCAGTGCCAAATTTTTCGTTAGTATACTTGCAGTTTATACAACAAAATTTACTCTCGCACTGTCCGTGTTCGGCTAGACCACAATTCCTACAATTCTTTGTGTTATTACAAAATTTAGCAATATGCCCCAGTCTATAACACTTATAACAAACCTTCGGTTTTAAAAATTCTCTGATACTGAGCCTCTTCCAGCCGAGTTTTATTTTATTGTGTTTTATTATACTATTGTAAGATTTGTTATCCGTACTGATTATCCAATTATTCCCTTGTTTCGCTTTGTACTTAAAGATTAATTTCGTGCTTTCTTCTTTTAATTCTTCGTTCTGCAATATCAATTTCTTTCCTAATTCCTCTCTAGTTATTTCTTCATCAACCCCGAATATGATGAGGTGTGGGTCTCTTTTTTTTGTTTTATTTATAACGTATTTACCCTGTAGTTTTTCAGTTTGATGTATTTCTTCAATCAGTTTATCAATTTCTTCTTCTTTATCGACACTCACCAATAATCCACCTCTGTTAATTTTCTTTAATGAGTTAATGCCTACGCTAATATCTTCCGACCTAATACATTCCTGAATTTCCTTCTTTGTAATATCTGATCCCTGCTCAACTTTTGGAATTATAGTTAAAGTATGAATTGTCTTGGGTTGTTTGCTTCTTGACCTTGAGCGCGGCTTTCTCTCGTGTTTTTTGGCAATTTCAGCGTATGTTTTTTCTACTGAAGTTTCTTCAGTTTGTCTTCGCTTTTCCAAAAATAGCTCTTTTAATTGCCTTTCAAGGGCTTTGATTTGCCCCTTTAAGTCTACTATAAATGTACGTTGTGCTTTAACCAACCGTAAGTTTTTGTTTATTTCAGAAGTAAAGTAAGCTGCGTCGGTCTTATTTATTCTAGTGTTACTATTTATCTTATCATTTAAAGCTTTCACCCTACCTCTAAGCTCATCTTCCAAGCCAATTAGAGTGGCCTCTGCATCTGGGTGATCAATATCAAGTACAATATTCCCTATATCATCAAGTGTATATTTTGACATGATAGATGAAATAGAATGATGACATTAACAGTACTTAAATCAATAAGGCAAGTGAGATGTGTTCACATACCAATTCACGCAGCTATACTATTTCACATTATATACACAAAAGGCAGTAATACAATTATATATACAGCAGAAAGTTGGAACTGAACAAGCAAGTGGTACTACCTTTTCTATCGATTCGCTTATAACAACCTTACAACACAAAGATTGTTTGTACCAGCAAATACCATGAGAATAATGACTAGCCAAACACCGCAAAGTTCTGTGTAGTATTGAAATAAAGTTTTCCAAACTCACCACGGTAAAGTCTGGGCAGTTTACCAACCTCAGCTGTAAACAGCAGCTAATACAGTTTGCTACTTAGAGGTTAGCCATCTTCGACATGACCGGCCCGTTAGGCCTATGACCAGGATTATTTCAAGCTTAGAAATAACTAAAAATATATTTTTAAAAAAATATAAAGCCTTACTTAAGGTATTAAACTATATATTCACTAATAAACACAAAATTCAATGAAAATTCAACCACAAATCATCAAAAACACAATGTTTTCACGAGCTCCAAAAAACACAGCCAACACACTTTAGAACACCGTTGCCACCAAAGAAATAAGGAATTCAAAATATTTTTAGCGCCTTTAAAATTGGTGGCATTATCACTCCAAATGAGAGATGGTTTCGAACGTCTTGACACAAATCTTCGCAATGAAGCTAAGAATGCTGCAGTCGTTAAGTCTGATACGACCTCAAAGTGAACTGCTTTTGTACAAAAGCAAATAAATATAACGATGCATGATTTTATTATAACTCTGGATCTTTTTAGATTAGGTTTAGTTAAGATAAGTCCAGCGAAATCAAGACCTACTTTTTCAAAAGGTCTAGAAGGTACAATTCTGTCTCTTTGCAGATCACCATTATTTGGTTAATAGTTTGAGTTTTTGATCTAAAGCATGTGAAGCATTTACTAATGACTCTTCGCACCCTATCTTGACCAGAGGGTATCCAATACAATATTGTTGGCGTATCAAATAAAGTGTGGTTTGTGTTCCAGAGTGCAAAGATTTGATATGGTAATAGTTAATGAGTAGCTGAGTAAAGTGATGTGATTTAGGTAAGAGTTTTTGCGATTCTTGTAGTTCAGAAAACTTCAATCGTCCGCCAACCTTTAAAAATCCGTTCCCGTCAATAAAAACGTTTAACGACAAAATCTTACTACTTCTTGGAAGAGGTTGGTTGTTCTTCAAGCATTTAATTTCGGTACTGAATTCAGAAGCTTGTATTCTCTTAATTAAAATATATGTGGCATTTTGTAACTCAGTTGCACTTAAGTTGTCCTTTTTTCTATCCATTTGCTTAAGTTTACAATTATTACTAAATCTAATTAAGTAAGCAGTTACTCTAATCAATTTGGAAAAAGAGGAATATTTAGTTATAAAACTATCAATGTCCTGGTTCTTATCTAAAACGTTTGTATTTAAAGCTGTAATTGTTCTAATTTCAAGTGTCTGTTGGTTCTTTTCACATTTTAAATCCTTAGATGGTTCTAAGTTCTTAAGCCAGGTGGATTCGTCTTGTTTTAACCAGGATGGTCCTTGCCACCACAAATCACTGTTTTTTAATTCAGACACAGCGAGTCCACGTGAAATCAAATCCGCTGGATTTTCTTTCCCAGGGCAATGAGCCCATTGAGTTAGATTAGTGTATTTGTGAATTTCCTTTACCCTATTTTTTACGAAATCTTTAAATCTGTCAGGTGAGCCCTTTATCCAAAAATATGTAATGGATGAATCCGTCAAAAAAAATTTGGTAACCGGAAACTCTAAACCTTTAATTATTTTGTCGCTTAACCGTGCTGACAACAGGGCTCCCATTAGCTCGAGTCTTGGTAAGGATAAAGTCTTCAAGAGGGCTACCCTTCCTTTAGATGCAACAAAACTAATCACAACGGTATTGTCTCTCAATTTTGCACGCAAATAAGCAACTGTCCCGTATGCTTTGATAGATACATCCGCAAAGAGATGCAACTGAATATTGTCAATGTCTTTATTTAAGGCATGTGCAAAATAGTAACGGGGTACACGAATTTCACTTAACTTTTTTATGTCATCACACCATTCTTTAAAAATCATAGCAGTCTGTTTTGGTATGTTCTCATCCCAATCTAACCCAAGACACCATATCTCTTGTAGTAAGTATTTGATACGAATTGTGAACGGACCTAAAAGACCGATTGGATCAAATATTCGACCGGCAATTTGCAGTACATATCTTTTAGTCTCGTTCCCTTTAAACAGGCATTTTTCAATATTTTGAGTATCAAAATAAAACACATCGTTTTTAGGATTCCATCCAACTCCCAGAACTTTTGAAGGAACTAAAGGTTTGTCAAAAGAGTCCTCAAAATCCTCAACTTCAAATCCAAGCGCTTTTAATTTAGCTAATAATTCTGGAGAATTAGTTCTCCATTTTCTTAAATACATACTGGCGTCGGTCTTTGGCGTCAGCTTCTTTAAAAATATCATGATTTTGTAGGCACGTAGTGAGTGCTATGTCAACAGTCTTTTCACCGAAAATATTTTTTCCCCCAATGCGGAGGCACTTGTCGTCAAACATTCGCCTATACCAAGCCGCAATTTTACTGCCCATTTTATTATGGGTGCACCATATAGGCGGACAGCATTACCCCCTATGAAGGGACGACACGAACGGAGGCATTTTTCGTGGTGCGACGCCAGGATTCGATCCAAGCACCCTCAGCACCGAAAACCAGCGCGCTGTACCAATGGGCCGCCACAAGCCCTCACCGAAAATATAATCGTCGACATATAGACAATCATGCAACAACTGACAAGTATGAGGAAAGATTTCTACATACCCCTTCATATGGTATTTAATTGTAGCGTTCAACAGGAATGGGCTGGATGTGACCTCGAACAAAACTCGGGTCAATCGGTATTCTTGAAGGTTCTCGTCTGCTATGTGGCTTTCGCTCCAAAGAAATCTTGTAAAGTCTCTATCCTCCTCATCTATTTCTATTTGCATAAACGCTGCCTTGACGTCGGAAGTAACAGCTATAGGGTTCGTTCTAAATCTTAATAAAAGATTAAAGAGATCAGGTAATAAGTTTAAACCAGCATACAAACAATCGTTTAAAGAAATTTTTCCTTTTCCATGAGAGGAGGCATCGAAAACGATGCGCAGACGACTAGTACTCTTGTCATTTCTAATTACAGCTCGGGAGATAGAAACAGTTCACTTCCTTCGCTTCCATCTCTATAGGTTCTATGATATTTTCTTTCCTATAGTCATCGAGAACTTTTCGGTATTCTGTAAAATATAAGGGATCATTAATAAATGATTTATTAAGCGTTTGGAATCTCCTGTTGGCAACTTCTTTATTATCATCTAACATCTGCTTCATTTCAGGTTTCCATGGTAACTTGACCTTGTAGCGTCTATTCTGAAATGAAATTCCTTCATTAAAATTTCTCATTATCTCCTCTTCAATTTCATCTTTGGCATCAGCTTCTGCACTGATTCCAATGTCTTCGAGTTCAAAGAACTCTTTCAACTGATCACAAATGGTCTTCTCTTCAACTGCAACTTTCATACTAACCAACTCATGATTTACACTCCCTCTTCCCAGAAGGCACCAACCAAACAGTGTTTCTGAAGCTACAAGTTTATCATCTAATCGTTTAATTCTGCCACTCACTATGTTAAAATAGAAATCTGATCCAACTAAAATAACTATTTCATTGTCTCTATAATTATAGGAATCTGCAAGTTGTAGATTTTTTAAATATTTATAGCTTTTAGATATGTTTAGGTCAGGGGTTGGTATGTTAGCGGCCGAAATCTGGTCTGTAACTAATGCTTCAATTTCAATGTTCAAAGATGGCACATCTCTATTTTCCAGACGAACTTTTACAACATCATAAATTTTTTGAGTTGCTTCCTTAACACCAAAGGCATAAACAGAAAACTTTTCGGTTCTTATTACGGGAAGCTTTAATTTTTGAGAAATTGTACAATTAATAAAACTTCTCATCGATCCGTTATCTAAAAGAATCCTAACAGGTTCTTTTTCTTCGTTTGAGGAAGATCTAATCATCGCAGTACAGGTTTGCAATAAAACTCCAGACTGGTTTTTTGCTACCGAATTGTTTTTAATATTTTCTTGGCAATGCGAAACTGCGGTAACAACTTTATCGTCAATCGTTTTGCCAAATTGAAAACAAATAGACCGATTATGTTTATGATTACAAATATCACACATTTCCTTTTTCCTACAGTCTTTTATTCTGTGTTTTTGCTGTAAGCACAGAAAGCAACGCGCTTGTTTCTTTAATAGTTTCTTCTTTTCATCAACAGTTATTCTATTGCAATGTTCAGAATTGTGGTTTGTTGCTTTACAGTAGAGGCATGCCGTTTCTGAAATTGGCGCTAAATATTCTACTGCTTTGTCTACATTAGATGAAATGAAAGGACGACTTTGATTTCGCGACGTCTCACGAGCATTGTAATTATTATAGCTAAAATTATGTTGATATTTTGAACCCGAATGCTGATTGACTGGTTTTTTTCTTTCAATTTTTGAATTTTCAAACAAAATGGAAGATTCCCTACATTCTATTTCGATTTTAAGAAATTTCAATAATTCTGAAACATCAAATTGATTCATTTCTTGATCCAATCGTTTTCTATTAAATGCTAAGGATACCTCCTCTGGAATTAATTTTATTAAAATAGGGTATAATAAATGGCCATACATTCCAGAGGTTACGTTGAGCGATTCTAAACTTCTAATTTGCACCTCACAGGTGCCATAAAGTTTACGTAATCCAGTTATATTACTTGTATCTTTAACAGGGTATAAATTTAATAATCTGATCATGTGGGCATTTATTACCACGTCTTCTCTGCCGAATCTCTGTTCTAAGAGGCAGAGGGCTTCTTTATAATTTTCTTCAGTTAGTGCGAATCCATTAACTACGTTAGCGGCAACACCGCCTAACAAAGATTTTAAATAACTAAATTTATCAATAAGTGATAAAGGTTCGTTTTTATTGATTGCGTTCTGAAATTTATTCCAAAACTCCAGCCAGTTGCAAGAATCTCCATAATATTTATCAATATTCAATTTAGGTAATTTAACAGTTTTCAAATTATTTTGAGAGATTGATGAAACCCCACTAGCACTGCTTTCGCTGGTTCTACCATCATCTTGACCCGATATATTTCGATCAACATTACGACAAATAATTTTCAGTTGTGCGGAAAGCTTTGCATTCCACAATGCCATTTTACTATTATAATCAACAGCAGAATTAATCTCAGAATCAAATTCTTTCTCTTCTGTTATAAGAGACTGAACTGCCTTGTCTAAATCTTTTATTTGTTTAATTAAATCCAAAAGTTGAATTAAATTCTGTTCTAATAGCTCTTCAGTATTTAACTGATCAAATTCGTTTTCGAGTTTGTTCAAAAATCTAGTTACTGCGGCGCGAACAACGCCTCTAATCTTTTTTGTTTCAACAATTCATCCATTTCTCAAGTTATGTGATACTTCAACAATATTCAATAAATCAAAATTCTACTATATATTTATATTCATATTCAACATTTCAACACTTCTATAAAATTGGAATTCTATACTCAAAAACTAAATAAATCTCTACAGTTATATCAACTAAATCAACAATTTTTCAAATCTTCAATTAAGCTCTTCTAATAGTTTCAAATAATTGAGCGCTGGAGCATCTAATAAAAATATTCTTCTTACCTTGGAAAGGCATCAAATCCGTGTTAATCCATAAACGAAATCACAATGGCGTCGGTCTTCCCAACTGAAGTACGAGCATTTCTCACCTAACAAAACCTACCACAAGGGAACGAAAACGCCAACTGAGTTTTATTCTAATGAAATTATTTCAAATCAAAACTTCCCGGCCGATGCACCAAATGGAAGTAGTCAACATGAGGTTCAGTGGTTAAAAGTTTCTAAATCAAACGACAAAAGAAACGAAAGTCAACAGAATTAATATTAAGAATAACATTTAATGAAAATAGAATGTGCTCTTAGTAAGAAGCACCCTTTCGAAGTGACAAAAATTTACTTAACGCGGGAATCGAAATGTTGAAAATCAATGCGCATGCGCGCTATACAGGAAGTGATCTATTTATAGAAATCTTGCGCTACAATTCACTACAGCAGCTGTTAGTAGAATTACATTGGGAACAGTTTATGATTAAAAATAAAAAAAGAGTTAATCTAATCGAAGAAGGAAAAGTCCGGAGATGATCAGACTGGAACAATTACAATTAAAATTTTTTACCTTCGTGCTTTGGCCCATGAAAATTCTTCAATAGTTTCATTGAAGTCAAAAGATCTTGTTAAATCTGCATCAATGCAAAGAAGTGCCAAGGCATTTAGTTTGACTTGTTGCAGCAAAGATCTTAAATGATCTTTGATTCTTTTTAGTGCAGAAAAAGATCTTTCTGCAGAGGCATTTGTGGCAGGTGTGCACACAAACATTCTCAATACGATATCAACATTTGGATACACTGTTTGTAATCCACTTTCACGTAGCCCCTAGCAAATTGCTAAGGGACTTTTCGAACCAATGCTGCACTCAGTTATGTGAGATTTTAGATGTTGCAGTTCATCATATAATGCAGGCTCCAAATCATCTTTAAAAATTGCCTGTAATTTTCTTCCCTCTTCTTCAAGCTCAAGAGAAATCAGTGACCAAATTTTCGTAATTCCTTTAAATTTTTCACCGAGCTCTCTATAAGCTTGTGACCTCTTCTCAAGCTCTGCTTTGAGTTTGTCCACAATCGTGAAATAGGCATTAACTCTAAAGATATCACGCCCGTTTAAATTAACTTCGCCTTCACGTTTTTCGTCAGCTTGTAGTTTTCTGAAAACCTGACGCTTTTCATCACGCTCATAAACTTTCTTGTCAGAAATATTCAGAGCTTTGTTTTCATATATATCAAATTGTTCTCGCAGTTCTAACAAGAAATTTACGAAATACTGAAGAACTGTGGCAACTTCTGAAACATCAAGTTCTACGTTTTGTATAAACTTATTGACTTGGTGAAGTCTAATCAGCACCGTTCCCCAAAACTGTGCCATGAATACTGTTTCGAGCCTTTGCAACTTCGTTAGTAAACCTCTAGCTTCTGCTCTTGTTCCTGATTTTTGACTTTCGTCACTTTCAAAGTATTTTAGAGCTTTTATGACTGCAAACCAATCTTCTTTTAATGCTCTACAAGCATCATATCTTGCCGACCATCGTGTCGTGGAGAGGGTTTTTGCGGTAAGGGTGCTATTTTTCTTCAATGCTTCCCACCTCGCTGTAGACGACGAGAAAAAATGATAAAGTTCTTGAAGCAAATTAAAAAACGATGTGGCTTCAATGCAGAAATCTACAGCATGTGTGCCCACTAAATTTAAAGAGCACGAGGTATGAAGGATGCAAAAGGAGTAACTTAGAGTATCCTAGCCTGAAGACCTGAGTAAACACCAGCCATATTAGCTGCATTGTCATATGATTGACCACGACATTTCAAGATATCAAGGTGGAGATCAGTGACAGTCTTAATAACAGCTTCAAACATTTCATGGGCTTTGTGGCCAACGTTAGGTAAAAATTTTATAAATATTTCAACAGGTTTCCCATTTTATTTCAGATATCGCAAAACAAACGACAGCTGATCCACATGCGAGATATCAGGAGTTGAATCTACAACAAGGGAAAAGTACTTTGATGTTTTAGCTTCATTAGCAATATGCGTTAGTACTTTTTTAGCTAGGAGCTCGATGAACTCATCGCAAATAGTAGATGAGAGATAGGATGTCTGTCCATTACCTGGATTCCCGAATTTCCTGATGTGATCAGCCAAAAATGGATCAAACACAGAAATTTTCTTTCACATATCGCAAAACAAACGACAGCTGATCCACATGCGAGATATCAGGAGTTGAATCTACAACAAGGGAATAGTACTTTGATGTTTTAGCTTCATTAGCAATATGCGTTAGTATTTTTTAGTTAGGAGCTCGATGAACTCATCACAAATAGTAGATGAGAGATAGGATGTCTGTCCACTACCTGGATTTTCGAAATTTCTGATGTGATCAGCCAAAAATGGATCAAACACAGAAATTGTCTCGAACATCAGCATGTAGTTTCCATTATTATTAGAACTAACTATTTCATTGTGACCTCTAAATGGCAAGCCAAGCGAAGCAAGAGCTTTAATTACTACAACCACTCTGTGTAACACATTTCTCCAGTATTCAATTCCTTGATTAACCATTTTAGTTAGTTGCAAGTCGATTCTTCCAAGTTTAGTTCTTCTATGCTTTAAAATTAGGATGTTATTTCTGGGACAAACCGAATTTTCGTGTTCCTTCAGTCTAGATGATACGTTTTTCCAATCACTTCCTCGCTATTTACACTACGTTTTTTCATTACAACTTCATTTTCTTGAAAATCTTCAATCAAATTTTGTTCTCGTGACTTAATTTCAGAGTTTTCATCGTGAGAAGATGATAATAACCATTGTTTGAAGACTTCGCTGCTTTTCTTTCTATTCTGCATTCTCACTTTTGCTTCCTTTCTGTAGTCTGACCCACATTTTCGTTTTTTTGACTGATTCATTTCCACCCTTGAAAATAATATTCTTTTGTTAAAAAAGCTTAAAAAAACCATGCCAGTTGTAAGAAGCTTGATTTAAGGGCTTGTACACACATTGAATAAAGATCTATGTAATTTTTTTCCATCTTTTTCTTTCTGTTTGATTATTCGTTTATCATTTGGTTCGTTTTATGAATATTTATTATTTTCTTTATTTTAGTTAATTATGTTTTCGCAATTACAGAATCGTCCATAGATTAAAAGTTAGTCCTCTGATCAAACAATTTGGGACACCCGGTATTAAGACTTTTATTGTAACTTTATATAGTAAAATAAATTCTTGAAAAAAGTTCCCTACGAAAAAATTTCCTTGGAACAATCTTAAAACTTTAAAGAAAAAAAAAGAAAAAGAAAAACTAATGCTTAGGTTTCCTAGGAAAGCGGTGCCGCTATATATCGGCCGTAACGTAGCAGTGGTTAGCGTCACTAAAACATTTTTATATGCAAATCAGAAAATGCTGGTTTTTTAGAGAGTGTTAGTTTTGAGTATAATACGCATATTCATCATACTTGAAAACCAATGTCATTTGATTTGCATATAAAACGATTTAGTGACGCTAACCACTGACTGCTACATTACGGCCGCTATATTACGGCACCGTTTTCTTAGGAAAACTAAGCATAAGCAAAGAATAGAAGTAAAGTTAATTACGATGCTTTTTATCTCAGCATTTGAAAATGATTCCTGGTTGTTTCAAACATAGACGTCGCGCCGTTGGCTATGAAGCAAGAAACATTTTTAAAACTTTCTTTTAATTTAAAACAAAGCATTGAAAAAAGTATAAACAGATGGTACACTTTGAAACGTAGGGGGGGGGGGGGGAGACAGCTTCAAATAATGTTTGTTAATAATAATATACACTCCTGGCTCCTGGTGACCTGGCATCGAAAGGTTGCATTGTTCAAAGCAGAAATTTTAAAAGATATTTCAACAACACATTTACCCAACACTAAAAATCTAAGTTTTTTAATAATTTATCACAATTATCCCTTATTATTAATATAAAAGTTCATTTTATAAGGGAGATAAAATGCATTTTTGCTTTTCAGCTAAAATTGATTGTTTCATGTTTATTTGGTAGTTTAGCTTCAAAAATAAAATGATAAAATTGTTTATCTTTAATTGCTTTTGCTTTTACAGTTATTATATAAAATATCAATATTTTAAGAATTTATCTCAAAACACAACTCCAGATAAGTATAAGAAAAGGTTACTTTACTCTAACAGAGTTCGCTTCATTTTGGAAATTCATTTGCAGAGCTTTAATTTTAATTAAAAAAAATACTTTGTTTTAAAAGACTTTAAAATATGATTACAAAAAAATTATATATAAAACTTTTTTTTAAATGAAAACTAGTGATTTTTTAACATATATATTACCCTAGGTTTTGGGAGGTAAACTTGCTCCGGAACGTTATGTCCTTGTTTTAAATAATATTTGAGTTTAGACGAAGGAAGCCCCGGATTTTCTTCCACATTGTTTCAAAGTTTAAATTTTTCCATTTAAAAACACAATCAGAAAACTATTTAAATAAACATAATGTGCTTTTAATAACACTCGTATCTAGTTCTATATTATTATTTTTTTTTTTCTACTAGAGCCGCCTGTAACACCCAACACGAGACTTTTCAGTCAAAAGACATTTCATCCCTTTGTTAAAAATTAATTTCCTATGTGATTGTGTTTATGCCAAAGCAGTGCTACAATTTCTCCTCAACTTGACATCTAAGGGCCTGTTCACATAGGAGTCCGCTGCGTAACGTTAAGGGAAATATGACGTTGAGACGAAAATAAACCAATCAAAAGCGTTAAAAATTTCATTGCTAATCGTTTGGAGGCCTATGATTGGTTTATTTTCATCTCAACGTCATCTTTTCCTTAACGCAACGCAACGGACTTCTATGTGAACAGGCCCTTAGTTTTGTAATTGCTAAATGGCAAACCCCCCCCCCCCCCCCTCTGTCTCTAATAAACATGTAAACAGTTTGACGTGCTTTTGCTTTCCCTCGTTTTTGCATTATCTGTTAAAGATGCATTTCTAACGCGTTATCAGCACGAGTACTCTGAAGAAGTTTTTTTATACGTGAGTTAGGAGATAACAGATAACTACGAAAAATTGACGAAGCCGAAGTCAAAACTCGCCGTGCGCAGCTAGGCCTAACAGACAGCATGGATGAATTGAAGATCCCTAAGCTAGATGGGAATAATTATACGGCATGGAGTATCTGTACTCGTGCTGCGCTAGTGCAAAAGAACTGTTGGGAAGCAATTGATCCTTGTTACGGATCAGAACTGAAAGCAGAAGAGAGTAAAATTAACGGAAAGGCTCTCACGTTCCTGTTCCTCGTTGTAGAAGACAACTTTTTGGACGATATCGCCGATTGTACAAGGGCAAAAGATGCATGGATAACTCTAAAGGATATCCATACGAAGTTTGGATTGCTACATACGATTCAACTACTTAGAGAATTCTTTAATGTAAGAATGAATTCTGGTGAAAGTATGAGTTCCTATTTAAAAAGAATTATGGAATTGCATCGTAAGGTGTCATCTTGCGGATACGGCTTCACGGACAGAGAAGTAACACTTGTCATGTTGATGGGTTTACCTAAAGAGTATGAAGGCTGGATATTAAACCTAGAACGAGATGAAGATACTTTGTCCACAAAAATCGTTAAGTCACGCCTAATAGTAGAAGAAAAGAAATTGCTCCGTCACAGTGCAGAAAACGAACAAGAAGCTGTCGGTGAAAGAGTACTAAAACGAAAGACAGCAGAAAAACACAAGGACATGATACATCCAAAAAATATCCTAGAGATAATGAAAGAAGAACTCGGTGTTTTGCCTGTGGCCAGTGGGGACATATTGCCCGAAAATGCCCTATTCCCAAGACTGTAACATATAACCAGAGTGTCAAATGATGTACATCAAGCACTACTTACTGATACTTGTGGTGATAAACCTATCTGTGATTGGTGACTTGATAGCGGTGCCACTAAGCACATGTGCTCACAAAGAGAAAAATTTGAAAATTTGGTATCAATAAAATCACAAGTTGAAATAGCAAACTCGACAAAATTGAAGCGATAGGAACTGGCAATATCATTTTGAGGCCCACAGGAGAGTGTGGGACAGAAACTATTTCCTTAGCAAATGTGTTGTATGTGCCTAATCTTGACAGTAACATCCTCTCAGTTGGAAGAATTGAAGACATGGGTATGGCCATTTTTTTTCAGAATGGTAGGGCTACTATTAGAAATCCCAACCAAAATAATAAAATCATCCTTACTGGCAGGGCCCGATTATGAACGCTGGGGGCCCCTGGGCAGATGCTGTTTGGGGGCCCCCTCTTACGGACATTTATAAAAATACATACTATTAGAAGTACTAGGTGCATACACCAAGGGGGTTTTGGGGCCCCCTAGCATCACGGGGCCCTGGGCAAAGTCCCGATTTGCCCATGCGATAAAAAGGCCCTGCTTACTGCCCATAAATGTGGAAGATTGTATAAAGTTGAAGAACAGCAGATGCATAAAGCACACATCTCCAAACATGAAGAACTCATGCATAGACGTTTAGGGCACTTTCACAAAAATGCAGTGAAGAAGCTTGTCAATAGAGACGATTCGAACGACGATTGTAAAGAAACCGCAAGAGGAAGTGACATTTGCTCAACATGTTACCATAGTGCCATAAAAAAGCAGATCAAAAATAATAATATACAAATCTATTTCCACTGGGTTAAGGCCCATGTGGGAATTATCGAGAATGAGGAGGCTGATAAAACGGCCAAGGAAGCTACCGAACTAACGGAAATAAGCTGCTTTCATAAGTGGACTAAAAAGAAAATCAAGACCTTACTAAATAAGGAAGAAATTAAGGAATGGCAAGAGAAATGGTACAATAGCAATAAAGGCAGAAGAGTTAGGGAAATTTATCACGATGTCAACATACATAGATTATGTGCTAACTTCTACATAAACCAAGCTATAACAGGACACGGTTCATTCGGTAGCTACCAAGCAAGATTTCATGGAAAGAGTGATGTTTGTCAATGCCAAGAGACACAAACTCCGGATCATTGTTTATTTGAGTGTCCTTTGTTTGCTGTCTATAGAAACAATTTACCCAATGATTTTGCTAACTGGCCTAAACTTAAAATTTTTTCTGATTATTGTAAAAATTTATTTGTTTTGTTATGTCAGACTTACTTCAGATTCATTTTCTTTCACCTCCTACGGCTTCGTCTTGAGGCGGGTGGCCGGTTCTTTGTGCTGCTGTTGGGATTTTCCCGTCTCTTTGTGTATTTGTTTTGTCGTACTGTCTGCTTGTGTTCTCGTAGTAAATAAGGCCACTCTGAATTTAATAGTTATTATAGCGGTTTTTATTGGTTTTTGCTCTGTTCAATATTAAGAACTATCTACTTACCTAGTTTTTTTTCTCTTGGCACCTCTGTGTGGCTACGATTCCTTAAAAAAAATAAACAACCACCTGTATTCTTAAACAGCCTTTATTTCCTGCAGTTCACTAGGCTTTACTAATGTAATGTGTTGACGCCAATGGCTATGTTGGCAATCGCCAAACGTGCTCTTGAAAGAATACAAATATAGGTATCATAGTTTTTAATTCTTATGTTGGCATCGTAAACTTAAAGATATTAGAATTTGTTTGAAATCGTTTGTTCCATAAAAAAGTTCGTTTCGCTCGCACATCGTATGGTCGATGTTTCATGTATTGATTTTGTTCATATATTAGTATCGTAGATAATTCGTTTAAGTAAATAAAATTGTTATTAATTCGTGTGTCGTATGGTCGACAATGGTTTTGATATAATTTATTAGTCTACAGTCCATTCGAATACAACAAATTTGGGACCAGTGCAACGTATGACATTTGGCTCATACATAATGTTTTTTCAGGTATTTTGAGTATCTTCGTCATGTTCTACTTCTTTAGATCTTCATTGGCCACTGTGAAGTATAAGAAGCATGGCCCAGCGGTACGGTCCTACTTCAACTGTTTGGAACAGGTGTGGTTGTGAGTTCGATTCCCGGTGGTGTCAACATATGAGTTTTGTGATGGCGGTGAAGACTTGGGACCGTTTTGCAGGATCATCAAAAAACAATTTCGTAGGTGCTAGGGGAGAGAGAAATTAAAATTATTTAGTTTACAACTAAATTATTCTTTATGTACATGCTCACTTAATTTCTCTAAATCTTGTTAAATTTAAAAAAAAAGAAAAAAAAATCTATAATATTTGTAATTACTGCTATGTATAACTACTGAATTTAAAATTTTTAATTTATGCAGTCAATCTCATTGTTTATATGGGTTTTATAATGGCTGTATCTTATGAATTCAAATTAATTCGTAATCAATATTAATAATTAAATAAAATGTAAATTAATCGAGTGAATAATTACTTAATTATTTATTTTAATAATTTGTTTATAATAATTCGGCTATTTAATTGGGCTCTCTTGCTCCATTCTGAATATGCTTCTAATATTTAACTGATTCTTACCTGAAATTGTTATAATAAACTGTTAATAAGCCTTTTTCTATATACATATATATATATATATATATATATATTTAGCGTTAAATTAAAACATTAATTGTACCTGGTTATTGATGTTTAAACCTCCCATGCTTATTGTGGGCTTCACTAATAGCTTTTTAGCTACGGGGTTATGTATTCGCTTTTAATGTATCCATTTATACTAAGAAGTATGAATGTTAAAAAATTATGTTGGGTTTTTAACTTTTTTAGGGCGTAGCTCTTGAAAGCAATGGACGTCGACATCTTGTTTTAGGCTTCCAGTGTACTTAGACCTCATAGTCGACTAACTTCTTGCTTTTCTCATTACTTGGTTTTTTACTCTGTTGAGTTAAAATGAAATTTGTTTTGGTAGTCTCTTCTACTTGCTTTGTTGTTATAGGGAAAGAATAAATTTAAACATGTACAAACTATTAGTGTTATTTAAATTTTTATTAACAATTTCGGGTTGCTTACTTTTGTTTACGTTTACTTTGTTTACTTTTAGTTGGTATGGAGGCCGCCATATTTGTGTGGGCTTCAAGCTTATGTGCCTAATAACTGGATAATTCCCTTGTACTAGCTAATTTACGCGTTACCTTTTAACACAATTTGAGGTTTTTATATAATTCAATTAACTTAATGGTAATAAAGTTACTTACCGTTGGCTTGAGGTTGGTAGACTTGGGTTGGAGCTCAACACGGGTACTCTGAATCTCTGGATTCACGGTGCTGGTTTATATGTCAACAGTTACATTATCTGCCGGCTGGCTCCTATCTCTGAGCTAGGATTTGTTGCTTGCTTATATTAATTGAACTGGTACCTAAATTTGTTTGTTTTGTCTGTGTATTTTGGAAAGGAAAATTTTTTTTTTCCATTTTCATGCATACCAAATATATGGTCTGGGTAATTATTGTTTTATTACATAGCAAAATTTACGTATTAAAAATTTGGTGTGCTTTTCTAAATTTCACTGGTTAAAGTCTTGACTTTCTGTGGTTCGGGTTGTGAGGTTCCGGGTTCGTATCTGAATGGTGAATTAAGGAATTCCATTATTGTAAAGTGCTAAAGTGCGCTAATTTATCAAAAACAATTAGTTTAAATAATTATTGTGGTAACAATAAAATAAAAAAAAATCTTTAATTGAATTGAAAAGCTTGTTTTTCTTTTCGTTTCTGCACTGCATTATGGTTTTTTAGCAATTAATGGCTAATGTTTAGGACTATGGTTAAAATGTATTGAATTCTAGTTTATGGTCTACGTAGTTCGTTGAGTACTTTGTGTTTTATTTATTGTATTGTTTAATTAATATATGGTTAATGTGTTGATTATTAATGCATTGTTAGTATTAATTACTGATCTTT
Source organism: Dolomedes plantarius (assembly GCA_907164885.2). NCBI lineage: Eukaryota > Metazoa > Arthropoda > Arachnida > Araneae > Dolomedidae > Dolomedes > Dolomedes plantarius. Next base: position 150,416,772 of record OU015493.1, read on the forward strand.
ACAGTAAAAAAAGAAAAGAGAGAAAAAAAGAGAAAAAAAAAAAGTCGGACGGAACAGTGGTACCGGGGACGCCTTTCTACCCTCTTTTATTTTCCCGTTGCTATCCCCTTTTTTGTAAGGTTTAACTTTTAATTTTGTTTAATTCCGACTTGGTGGCAAATTAGTCATTGCGCTCGTCCTCCGGACTTAGTGCTGGCGGGATTGTTATGGCGCGACCTGTTATCTTTCTCCTGCTGATACGCGAAAGCGTGGGGGGCTGATGTGGAGTTTAGAGTTTGCTCAACATGCATTCTGGGAAAGATGAAAAGAAAACCATTTCCAACTAGGGAAACTAAACATTCCTCAAGGTTACTAGAACTAATCCACAGTGATGTCTCGGGACCTATAACACCCACATCAAAAGGAGGTTCCAAATATGTTATCACCTTTGTTGACGACTATTCAAGGTATGGTGTGGTGAAACCAATGAAGTCAAAAGATCAAGCCCTTGAGAAATTTATCGAATTTAAAAATAACGTTGAAAACCTACATGGCCTCAAGATTACCACTTTACGCAGTGATAATGGTGGGGAATATTCAAGTCAGGAATTTGATTTCTTAACTAAAAATGGAATCTCGAGACAGCTTACTGTTCCCAGAACCCCACAGCAAAATGGCAGATGCCTCTTGTTCGACTCAAACATCCCAAATGAACTGTGGGCAGATGCTGTGGCTACTGATGGTTATTTACGCAACAAATGTCCATCACAAGCTATCCAGGGAAGAATACCAGAAGAGCTTTGGATCCAAAAGAATGTTGAAGTTGATAATCTAAATATCTTTGGTTGTAAGGCTTATGCACAAATTAACAAAACACAGCTAAAGGGAAATTGGGGAAACATGCACAAGAATGTGTTTTTATTGGTTATCCTGAAGGCATAAAAGGACATAAGTTATGGAATGTAGAAGAAGACAAGTTTTTTATTAGTAGAAACGTGAAGTTTGATGAAACTGTTTTCCCATTCAGGAGGAGCCAGTCAGAAAAGGAAGATGAACTAATCATTAGCTCTAATGATAAAGTTCCTGAAATCGGTGTAATTCTCCCTGAAACTCTATCAGATGATACAACTGAAGTCGAATATACCGAGCAAAACTTGGAAGACTCTGTTCCTGAACAATTAACAGCAGATATAGAATCTCCTGAAGTCAGAAGAAGCAATAGAGTAAGGAAACCTAAAACTTACTTTGGAGATCCAATTTTATACAAAGTGGTCAGTGAAGAGCAAGCTTCTCCCCAAAATATTGAGGATCCACTCACCTTGGAAGAAGATATGAAGTCGCCTCATGCAGAAATGTGGAAAGAAGCTATGAGGGAAGAGTTGAACAACCTTCACAGCAACCAAACATGGGAATTGGTTCCAAAACCACCAAATACCAAACCTATTGGTTGCAAATGGGTATTCAAAGGAAAATTAAGTGCAGAAGGAGAAGTGATTAAATTTAAAGCACGTTTGGTTGCAAAGGGCTATTCGCAGATCCCAGGTAGAGATTTCTCTGAGACTTTCTCCCCTGTTATAAAAATAAAGCCTGTACGAATCCCTTTAGTCCTTGCCATAGAGCTGGACATGGAAATTCATCAAATGGATATCACTGCAGCTTACCTGAATGGAACTTTGAAAGAAGATATTTACATGTTGCAGCCTGAAGGGACACAACAACAAGGCAAAGAACATCTCGTCTGTCACCTTAAAAGAGGTTTGTATGGCCTAAAACAGGCTGTAAGAGAATGGAATGAGTGTTTTGACACCTTCTTGAAAGAACTAGGATTGTTGCGTTCAAAAAGTGATCCATGCATTTATTATCATCCAGAGAAAACACTGTATCTTGGCCTCTACGTTGATGATGTGCTTATTGTTGGATCCTCAGAAACCATAAGCACTTTTAAGCATAAAGTTATGGAGAAATTCCAAGAAAAAGACCTTGGAGAAGCAAATGAAATTTTATCCATGAGAATCCAGAAGCAAGCTGATGGTTCACTAACACTGGATCAAACAGCCTACATTGAAGAAATCCTGGAAAGTTTTGGGACAAGTTCAGCTAAGGGAGCATCAACCCCTTTAGATCCCAGTGTAAAACACTACAAAGTAAACGGTGCAGAATGGTATAACATAAAGAAAAAGAGTGACGAGATTCCTTACAGGCAAGCCATTGGAAGTCTGCTGTATATTGCCTGTGGAACACGTCCCGACATCGCATTCAGCTCCACCTACATGAGCCAATTTAATGAGAGACCCTCTGAATTACATTGGAGAAGCGTTAAACACCTCTTTCGGTACCTCAAGGAGACTAAGCACCTGTCCCTAACCTTCAGAAAGACTGGAAGAGCAATGCAAATTTTTTCTGATGCAGATTGGGGTGCAGACCATGTGGACAGAAAGTCCTTCAGTGGATATGTGGTCATTTTTGGTGGTGCTGCAGTCTCTTGGTCGAGTAAAAAGCAGGGTTGTACTGAATTATCTTCTGCTGAGTCTGAGTATTTGGCTTTAGCCCATACTACAAAGGAAGTGTTGTGGGTGAGAAGTCTAATGCAGGAACTTGGTGTAGAGAAATTTATCCCTACACCTGTACCTGTGAAAATATATAGCCAAGCGGCTATGTTTATTGCGAAAAGTCAAACAGCATCTGAGCGCAGTAAACATATCGACATAAGGCATCATTTCCTCCGGGACTATATTGAACAGAATGTTATTTGTTTAGAGTATATAACCTCGATTAATAATGTTGCTGACCTTTTCACTAAAAATACCTCGAAGAAAATTTTAGTGAACTTAAGAAAACACCTGGGTTTTAGTTATTGATATTCACAATTAATGTGTTTGTAGTGTATACAGTTTTTTTATTTGGCTAAACTGTGTTTATAGTGTTTTTGAAGCAGCTAACCATGTGTTTATAGTGTTTTTTATGTATGTGAAGCAGATAACCATGTGTTTTATGTTTCAAAGTTAGTGTATAGGCTTTTTAGCCATGCTTTGGCAAGGAGGAGTATTAAAAATTTATTTCCTATGTGATTGTGTTTATACCAAAGCAGTGCTACAATTTCACCTCAACTTGACATCTGAGTTTTGTACTTGCTAAATGGCAACCTCTATCTCTCTCTCTAATAAACATATAAACAGTTTGACGTGCTTTTGCTTGAATTTTCCCTCATTTTTGTATTATGTGTTAAAGATGTATTTCTAATACCCTTTCATAACGAAAAGTTTAGAGACCCAAGCCCAGGTTTAGCTTTACTTAACCAAATTAAAATCAAGTACACTCATTAAAAAATTAAACAAAATAATAATGATAATAATAATAAAAAAAATTTCAAAGCAAATCAAGTTAATATTAAAAATAAATGAAAACTAAACGCACCTTATAACTGTTAATATTGAAGACTTTAGATCTGGAAATTACACGATAGAAAAGGTGTTTGTTTAAAATAGCAAGAAATGTCCATAGGTCCAGATGATAGTAAGCTCACAACAACAATTTGTGTTTTGTATACTGCAAAAGGTTGACAAAGCACTCAGCCAAAATGAGCTTGCAGATCACACTCTAGTGGGAAAACAATTCTCTTTTCGTATCAAAACCAAACACGGGCCCTGCCCTTTAACCCCTTGAGGCTCTATCCGTCCTCTCCTTCCTTTTAATTCCCTCTCAACCGGGATTGGTACGCGGTCCCCTTAGATGTTCACTTTTGGGAACTCTGATTTGCCCAACTTATGACTCTTCCCAGGGAAAAATTTAGAACAAAAGAACCGACAAATATTTCGGTTCCCTTTGACAAAATTAACTGTCTCTTTTCTAAGACGACCCATTCAGGTTGCAGACACTCTGGCGGTTTCCATATAATAGTCCATTTTACTTGAAAGAAACACCTTGCACAGGAAGAAACCCTAGTCCGGTGTTCACACAATGATTCTTTCACCTTGAAACAGTTTCTAAACCTGGAGGGTGCCATCGTTCATTATACCACGCTCCTTTGATAACGGGACTCAATTACTGAACAGATGATGATGGGTTGGGAGTTTAAAAACCATTAGTATTCTTATCGGACTGCCCCTGGTCTGAAATCTGTATTTGGAGGAAAAAGCGAAGGCTGTTTGCTCTTTGTCAAAAGTATCGAAAGATACAGCGGAAGTTGTCTTTTGTTTAAGAAAAGAATGAAAGAAAAAGAAGGAAAAAATAATTAGTCAGTTGACGAAAAAGTTATTTCAAAATGCGTATATTGCAAATAACATTTTTAGCGATACTAAGAATATATAAATATAAAAATGAAAAAAAAATTGAACTTTCTCGTTCTATATCGATAAAAAATTTATAATTTGGTTGTTACTTCCTCGAAATTTACGCCCTCTTAACGGCTGAGCCCTAGCCCATGGCCTATTTTGGCCTTATGGGAAATCCGTCCCTGGAAACGACCCCGTCAACTAATGCCAATACCGCCAGCGGAAACACCTTTTCATCGTGTCGGTATGGATATGATAGGCCGTTTTCCTAAATCTCCAGGTGGAAACAAATGGATAATTGTATGTACCGACTATCTGACTCGCTATGACATTACAAAAGCTCTACCGTCTGCTGAAGCCACTGAAGTCGCAAAGTTTATGTACATAATAAAATTTTGAAACGTTGAGCACCGAGGACTGTAATCACCGATAGAGGACAAGTCTTTCAATTCAGGCTAATATCCGAACTTCACAGACTTTGTAATGTTTGCCATCGAATGACAACGGCGTACCACCCTCAAACTAATGGTCTGACCGAGAGGTTCAATAAGACGTTAGCAGACATGTTGTCAATTTATGGTGATGTCGAACAGAAAAATTGGGACGAAATACTGCCATTCGTGATGTATGCTAATACCGCACGACAAGACACAACAGGTTTTACACCTTTTTTATCGCTTGCATGGCCGCGAGTCTGAAACAACCCTAGATACCATGTTTCCTTACAGTCCTCACAGGATAGCACAATTACCTTGATCGAATAAAGAAATCAAGACGAAGACTCCAGGCAGCTAGCTCGCGTACGAACTCAGACAGAAAGACCGTCGGATTTATGACGTTAAACATCAAGCAGTAAAGTGTAGACCAGGAGATTTAGTATGGATTTTTACGTCAGTTTGCAAGGCTGGTCTATCAGAAAAGCTCTTCAAAAGGTATTTCGATCCATAACAAATGTTAAGGCAATTAATTATCTGACTTTACCTATGAAGTTCAAGTTTTCGTCCCATTTTCAAAAAGACGAAAATCTAGAGATGTCGTTCAGGTGGTTCGAATAAAACCATACCATGACCCGGACACCCAAGAAATTGCTGCGAGTAATGGCACAATAACACATGATGAAGAAGAGTCGCCTGGAAACAAGCATTCCTAGCAAGATTCGAATTCTCCTAAGAGGCGGGCAAAGTGTACCGGGCCGATAACTCGTTTAAGAACGAAAGCCGCAGTTTAACAGCGAGACGCTCTTCTTCTAAATGAGAAGTAATGCCACATTCCGAAGGTAACTGCAAGTAGCAGCACAGCCAAATAGTTAAAGCACTGGACTTCTGACCGACAGATGGTCGGTTCGAATCCAGTCAGTAACTTCTAGTTTTACATTCATTTTAATTTGTTACCTTTCTCAAAACTTCAAGAAAGTTCTTGTTTATCTTAATTTCGATATTTCTAGAAAGTTCTTAAATTGTACACTATCTACCAATAAGTATTTGGACACCCATGCAAATGACGGTATTTGCGGTCCTGATATGTCATGCTCTCCGCCGTTAAATATCGTGTAGGAAACAACATTGGCATTAGTCGCATGCAAGATGCCATTTATAAGATACTCTAGATGACTTAATATTCATAAGCATTATTATTTAGGTGGATGAATTGTGATAACTACAGACAATCAAACTCTACATCGAAACTACAGGCATGACCTCAGCTAGCTTACTTCTAACTGAAGTTAGTGGCTGATACACTTTTATTTACTTTTTGAACACAGGTTCTGCCATCTACATTTATATATATTAAATATCTTACATGCCCTTTTTTTCTTAAAGATTAAAAGATTATAATTTTAAAAGATTACAATTACAAATATTACCAATGAAAGTAACAAATTACATTTTACAAATTAAGATGAGTGAACTTTAAAACTTGAGACACAAAATTTTACAAACTGAAATCTTACTTTGCAGTTCAAAAACAGATATTTTATAAATGAATAAATTTTTTGATAAAAGTCCTAATTAATAGTCTCTAAAACGAATAGGTTTCACAATAGTCCTTTTTGATCTTCTTATATCAGGTGGTCTACTAAGTTGATCATTATAACTACCAACTGGAGCTTGTCGAGTCTTTGAAGTGTCACTGATGGTGCTTTGATCATTAGAACTACCAGCTGGAACATGTTGAGTCTTTGAAGAGTCACTGGAGCTTTCCAAAAGATCTTCTACAGTTCGACTCCAGGCTAAACTGTTATCCACATTCGAACTATTATCAGGACGAATATGGTACCTATTTCGTATGTAGGTACCACCATCTTTCCCTTTTATAATGCATGACTTAGATTGTGGTCCTACTTGAACTATGAAACCTTGTTTCCAAGGCTCATTCATCTTATGCTTAAACCAAACTTCAACTTCACTGTTTATATTAGGCCAATAAAAGTATTCTCTAGCCTACACACAACACCTTTATGCGATACATGTAATATTTTCAAAATTTCATGCCTAAATGGGGACTGCATGATAGTTTGCTTTATTAGCTGAAAGTCTCTTTGAATATTTTCATCCCATAGCCATTCAATGTCTTTTTTCAATAACTGTCGCAATGAATGAGACAAGTTTGACCGATGTGGTGTAAATTTTGCCAATTATGTTATCATACCCAGAAAACTTTGCAAGTCTTCTCTACATTTTGGTACTGCAAACTCATGAATTGCCTTTATCTTCTTGGGATCTGCTTTAATACCTTTATCTGATATTATGTGTCCTAAATAGTTCACACTGGACAATGCAAGCTGGGTTTTATCTAGATTGAATTTAAGGTTAGCTCTTCTAGCAATGGTGAGAAACCTACGTAACAGCTGGCAGTGTTCTGCAACTGAAACATGCCCTAATGCTATATCATCAAAATATGCATTCATTCCAACTCTTTTTCAAACACTTCATCCATTGCTTTCTGAAATTCTTCTGGGGCATTGTTGAGCCCAAAAGGCAAAACACAAAATCGGTATCTACCCCATGGGATGGCAAATGTTGTTAACAATGATGAATTTTTATCTAATGGCAATTGCCAGAACCCATTTTTAGCATATAATATGGTAAAGATTTTGCTGCCTTGAAGCTTAGTCATTAACCCGTCGTTGGTCGCAACAATTTGGGTAACGCCAGGGGTCGCGCGTGACAGTTTTACTCACACTACCCTTTTCCGCTGTTTTAAGTTGCCTTCTCAATAATAACACTTCAAAATTGTTTCTTTTCAAAGGATTACACTAATATTTACCAATCACGAACAAGGAAATTACAATTAAAATAATTATTTTACAGCTTTTATTCAGGAAAATTAATAGCGAAAGTGAAATAAAAATCATTATACTGAAGTATTCGAAGTCCGTGGAATAATGATGAATTCGGAACGCTTCTGTGGCGTGGAAACATACATTAAATTAACACAAGTCCTTACAGTCTTAGTGTCTAAAAACGATGTCTTAGCTGAGGGAAGACTACCTGGTTATTAGAATTCACAGTTCTGTACTGAAGATTTGAAGACACGTCCAAGGAGAGTTCAGCACATGAGAAAATACTATTAAATACTTCTGTAAAAGAGTACTTTTAAATAGGAAGGTAGTGAGTACGACTTCAGGAACAGTTCTTGGGACTAAGAAAGTTCTCATTCATTATACAGCACAATGGAAGGTACTATACCGTCCTGCGACGCTGAAAAGCTGGAGATCGGAAGTAAGAACGTGTAGTGAAGTTAGTAGAAGACACCATTCGGTAAAGGAAAGCCTATAGACCGGATCGTCGAAGCGTAGTGAAGATGACCGCAAATACCCAGATTCACCACTGTCAACTTTCTAGTAGTATTTCATAAAATGAACTAGACTTGGCTACGAAAAAAAAGTTATTTTATTTATAGTAACGATCGTTGACTAAATCTTGAATACAAAAAAATAAGGGCTATAATAAGCTATATACACAGTCGAATGCTCTAGTTCACCTGAGCTCAAAAAAAGATGACCACCCCGGTCAATGCTAACAGTAGTAAATGAAGAATGAATACAAAAATATCACGAAGATTAGCTCCCCCTAACAGGCGGCAAGCCTAACTGAAGGGGGTGCTTAAGCATAAAAAAAGGAAGCAGCTAGTTATCAAAAATGTAGCTCTGTGGCCATTCACCGGAACAGTCACATAATACCCGAGAAAAAACTGAATCCCGGCAATAAATAATGAAACCCGAGGTGACATTTTACTAATTTAATGAAGACATAACAATTAATTATAGTATAACACAAATTTAACAATTATACAGGAACACACGAAAATATGCTGCTACAAGCACGGAAACATTGGATCAACTGCTAATACTTCTTTTCAGCAAAAAGAGTTCAAAGGGCATCGCCACGAACTCTAGTGGTTGTTTCCGTCCAAGGAGTCAGAGTTTTTGCGTCATGATGCCATGTTTAAACTAGTTGGTTACAATCTCCCCCTTAGGTTTCGAAGACGTCCCGACGAGGAACCTGCAGTTGAGTCTGGTGGTTTATGCCTCGGACGACCCCGTTTCCTTAGAGGGTACACTGGGTTTGTGGATTGTCTTTGGTTGCACGGTTTCACAGTTGATGTGTGATATATGCCCAAGGGCACTGTCGGCTCATCAGGGCTTGCTATCACGTAAGAGGTGGATGACTTTTGCGTTACGATGACATATGGTCCGTCTCTCTTTGGTACGAACTTTGCTGTTTTTCCCTTAGCGGTGCTGCTAATGGGATGGAGGTCAATGTAGACGTGATCGCCTGGTGCATAGTGTGGGGCAGGTAATCTTTTCTTGTCTGCATACTTTTTGTGTTTGTCTTGTTTCTGCTCTAACCTCTCTTTCACTTGTTTGGCTATTTTTGCAAAACGTTTGAGGTAGGGCGTAAATTCAGGGACGAAATTATCACTTTCAAGGACTGTTCTTAGGTCATGGGTGACATCATCAGTAGTTCTGAGCTCTCGTCCGAAAGTTAGATAGGCTGCAGTGTGTCCTGTCGAGTCACACTTTACTGAATTCAGTGAGAACCGGATATGTGGCAGGTGTTGAGGCCAGGTTGTATGTTGATCTTTGACTAGGATTGCTAGTCCAGGCTTCAAATCCCGATTTTTCCGTTCCACTGGGTTAGCTTCAGGGTGGTAGACTGGTGTTAGTGATTGGTCTATCTCTAACAGGGAACACAGTTGTTGGATCACAAAAGACACGAATTGTGGTTCGTTGTCACTGATTATCTTTCGGGGTAAGCCATACCGCATTAGTACTTCTTCCAACAGGACTTTAGCACATTCAGCCGCTGTAGCATTGGGCAATGCGAACAGTTCGACCCATCGGGTTGCCACATCTTCAAGGATGAAGATCCACTTCTTCCCATCGTTGCTCTCGGGCAACGGTCCAAATAGGTCCATGGATAGGACTTCAAATCTTCGTGACTGTACAGGAGTCTGTAGTAAACCAGCTGGTTTCTGGTTTGAGGCTTTATATCTATTGCACTCTGGGCAATTCTTGATATATTCGGTGATATGCTTTCTCATGCCGGTCCAATAATAGCGGGAGGCTATTCTATGGAAAGTTCCCTCGGCTCCGTAGTGTCCAGCAGTCGGTGCATCATGGTGCTCCTTGAGAACATTTTCCCTTTCTTGAACCGGAACAACGAGCTGTGCTTCTTCAGCTTCCACATCAGGGGCATAACGGTATAGCACACATTGATTCATCATGTAGCCTCTTGCAGTCCAATTTGCAAAATTTTCATTTTTCTCTTCAGATTCAAAAGTGTCTATGATCTTCTTGATGTCGTTATCTTTAAGTTGTTCTTCCCTCAATTCTTTTGAGCTTCTGGAAGGTAACATCACAGAGACAGTGCAGGCTTCGCACGTATCCTCTTCGTGTAGACAAGTAGGGCGCGACAGCATGTCGGCCACTACGTTGGCCTTTCCAGGGATATACTCAATTTTCCAATTGATTGCTTGTAACTGTAGGGCCCACCGGGCTAGTCTTCCGGATGGGGACTTCAGGCTCATCAGCCACTTCAGGGGCTGGTGGTCAGATGCTATAGTGACTTCTTGTCCATCCACGTATCCTCTAAACTTGATGAGGGCCCACACCACGGCTAAGGCTTCGCGCTCGGTGGTGGAATAATTGCGTTCCGCACTTTTGAGTAGTCGGCTGGCATATTCGACGGGGCGTTCATCTTGACCTTCACCTTGCAAAAGTACCGCTCCTAAGGCATAGCTACAAGCATCCGTCCTTATGGTAAAAGGTTGAGTAAAATCCGCTTGCTTTAGTACTGGTGGTGTCACTAAGCATTTCTTTAGGATGTTGAAAGCTTTTTGATGTTCAGTGGTCCATGTCCAAGGTGTGTTTTTCTTGGTTAGGTTACTTAAGGGTCTTGACAGTTCGGAGAAGTTCGGGTCGAACTTTCTGTACCAAGAACAGGTTTGCAGAAATGACTGCAGTTGCTTGATATTCTTTGGAGGGGAAATATTTTGGATAGATGAAACTTTCTCCGGGTCTGCTTCAATTCCTTTAGGAGTGATCCACAGACCAAGATATTTGACCTTTGAACAGGAAAATGTACATTTATTGCGATTGGCACAAAGGTTGAATTTAATTAATTTGGTAAAAACTGCTTCTAAATCCTTTAAATGTTGGTCGAAACTTGGGGATAATACTATGATATCATCCAGATAGACCAGGACTGGCAAATCTCTTCTGAATACATCCATTAATCTCTGAAAGGTTGCAGATGCATTTCTAAGTCCGAAAGGCATTTTGTTGAATCTATGGGTTCCAAAGGGACACACGAAAGCAAACTTGTCCTTGTCAGGTGGATAAACATTTACTTGGTGGTATCCTGCTTTCAAGTCGATGGTGGACATGTAGGCAGTATGCTTCGCATCCTGCAGGAGGTCATCCATGCGGGGCAAAGGGTAGACATCGGGAACTGTGATAGCATTCAGCTTCCGGTAGTCGATACACAGCCTCACATCTCCATTAGGTTTGGGAATCAGGACCACAGGAGCTCCATAGGCGGATTCACACTCCTCTATGATGTTCTTCTGAAGCAAGTCATCAAGTTCTTTCTTCAATAACTCTTTCTTAGTTGGGGACATCCTATATGGAGGAACAGCCACAGGTGGGTGGTCTCCGGTATTGATGTGATGTTCGATCAAGGGTGTTGCCCCTCCCCCTAGCTTGAAGACAGTGTCAAATTTGACAATTAGGTCATTGAGATCTTTTCTTTGGTGAGGATCCAGGTTTTCTCCTTCTTGCTCTCTCAGTTTGCAGATGTTGGATTCTATCTGTTCTTTGCCCTGAACGGGAGTCAGAGGCAATTCTTCACCGAAGGGGTACTTTTCCTTGGGATTGTCCTGAAAAAAAACAGTTTTTGTCGGCTAAGTCCAGTACCACTCTAGCGGTTTCTAGGAAATCTGTTCCTAGTAAGGTGCGGTTGTTGGTTGCGTCCGGCAGGATAATGAAGTTGGTCATAATCTTGCGGCCTTCCAGGTATACTCGAACCTGGGTGGTGAGACATTTCTACAGAGTCTGGGATCCATGTGCTAGGTGCAACGTCAGCTCCGTTTTCTGAAAAGGTAAGTTGTTTTCCTTAAACAGGGAGTAAAGATATGCTCCAGCTATGGAATGTGTAGAGCCTGTGTCAGCGCACACTCTTCCATAAACTCCGCAAATAGTTGCGTCCAATAGGGTTATTGGTGATCCCTTGGTTATTGAAGCAAAGGCTTTCAGATGGTTGGTGGAGACCTTTTTCTTTGGCGGTGAGCAATCTGGGCATTTTGCTTTGATGTACCCGGGTTTTCCACAGCCAAAACATGCTACGCCAGGTTTAACTTCGGGTGGAGGGTCAGGATTTGATCCGTCCATTCTATTTCCATGGAAAGGAAAAGTCTTTTTAGGTGGGTTAAGACGGGTTGCGTCTTCTTTAGGCCTTTCAAAATTTCTTTTCTTGAAAGCCGAATCTTTTCTAGAGGTGGAGCGTTGGTTGTCATACGCATCCAGTTTGTCAGCCAGTTCTCCGGGGGGATTCCATGTATGCCAGTCATCCAGGAAATGTTCACGGGCCTCTGGTGGGGTTTTCCTTTTCAGTTGGTCAGCCAACATCAGGTCCTTTAGCTGGTCAAAGTTGGTGACATTCAGCTCTTCTAGCCATCCGTCCAGGTAACTGCGGATTTCAAAGTAGAAGTCGCGCCAGGTACTCTCAGGGGTTTTTCGATGCTGGCGAAAAAGTTGTCGGAAGCGTTCGCTGGTTAGCTTGAACCGCTTCAGCAGGACATCCTTCACGTGGGAATACTCCTGGGCCTTCTCTTCAGGCTCCCTTGCGATCAACTTAGCCACATTGGCTGGTAGGACACCGATCAAGTAGGCGACCCATTTGGCCTCTGGAATCTTCAGGAACTTAATCTGTCTCTCAAAAAGGTTTAAGAATAATCCCATATCATCCTGCTTGGAGTTGAAGTAGGGAATCAGCTTTTTTAACTCGAACTTGGGTAAATCAACATCACCTTCGGAAGCATGGGCTCCAAAGCCTGCAGAAATTTTCTGAGCTTCTAACTGTAGTCTCAACTTCTCCAATTCGAAGCGTTGATTTTGTTCTCTTTCTTTTTCTTTTTCAGCCCGATCCATGTCCATTTGTCTTTCTCTTAGGACTCGTTCTGTTTCTTTTTCCTTGAGCCAGGATCCTCAGATCCTCCTCCTTTCCACGCGCGGGGAAAGCCATTGTTGCCTGAGGGGGGATTGGGAAGAAGGAGAGTTCCAACGAAATTTTGGTGGACGAAAAAATACCGTCCTAATAGTGTGGCACTGAGAAATCTATGACAACTCTTATGGTATAGAGTCCTGACAAAATTTGGTCCTAATTGGGTGTAACAGTCCTAAACAATATCTTATTAAACTGGTGTATAAATTGTGTAAGCTGAAATGAAATATTAGTAATACAAGATCGGTAGAACATAAACAGAACATAAGGTGTGAATACAGAACAATATGCCTACTTTCTCTTTTAAACAAAACAAAATCAAAAGTTACTAAATATTCTTAAAATTTAAAAATTTTCTTTTAAATTATTCAACAATGAAAGGTTTACACAATTAAATCAATTAAGTTTTGAACACAGTACCATGCCAATCCTGTAATAATAGAATTCTTACAAAATCGAAACAATAATAGCGATGAATCAGCTAAAATCCTAAATGAATTTCAAAACTAGAATTTTAAACAAAATACCTATCAAAATTTAATTCAAAAGTTTGTAATTAAGAATTAAAACAAAATTCAATTTCTAAAATAAAATCAAAATCAAAATTCAAATCCAAAACAAAGTTTACACTTAAGAATTTCAAATCAAGCTTAAATTTAAACAAATGGAAAATTTAAACCAAAATTAAATTTAAAACCAGAACCAAGTTAGAATTGAAGAATTCAAACAAAAAACCAAATTAGAATTAAAAAATTCTAAACCAAAATCAATTTTGAATTTAAGTATTGAAAACAAAACAGAATTTACATTAAGATAGATTCAACCAAAAATCAAATTCAAAACGAAATTTAAAAAAAATTAATTCCAGCCCTATATTACTTGAAAACATGGGTTTTAACAAGAAAATACAACAATAATCAAAATGTTATAAAATAAAAAAAAATTCTATATTACACAGTCAGAATTAATGTTAGAACGCTGTTGGGTCCCATATAGCAAGGATTGCTTTACTATCGGTTTCAAATACCAGCTAGGGTTACCTTTAGAACACCGATTACAATGATTAAATGTAAAAATATTTCACAAAATTAATTAGATTATTAAGAGCACTTGTTAACAATAAAAAGTTTATAATCAATACACTTAAACATTACACATTCATTGGGCTTGGTGCCAAGAACACTTTTAATTTTTCTTTAGAACAACAGTTACAAAAATTTTATAAAGAATTTACTTTAAAATTCATAGAAATACCTTATTTAATATCAATATAGGGCCCGATTGCCAAAACATTTTATACATATATACTACAAAATACATACCGGGTGGCCATAATTAAACTGACAGTGCTCACAGTGTTCTGTAGCGCGATCTATTTGCGAGAATGACGCCACATTTTGTAGGAAGATTAAACAAGACGGGGGACGAAGGATTCCGCGAAAAAATAAATTAGTTCCAAAAGTCACCGCTAGGGAATTATTTGGCGCTGTGTAATAGAAAATAGAGTGTTAACAAATGCAAATTAATACAGAATAAAATTACCTTTTATTATGCACATTTTCTTATTTAGTTCAAGTGCAATGTCGCAACACTTTTAAAAAAGCGTAAAATCTACATAAACACCGATAAAGTCTCGTGATATGCAATATCACGTACGCTGAGCAGAAGAAGAAGTTCTTTATTCAAATTTCACGTTACATCCTTTCGCACAGTGCCAGCTGCTTGGGTTTTAAAAGGCAATGTGTTACGTTTCGAATCAATCGGATTGAAAGTTTATGTGCAATGCCTCCTTCTTTAGTCGAGCGTGCGTTACTGGTCAAATTCTTTTACCTCAACCAGTGCAACGCGTCAGCCGCTCTTCGTGCTTTTAGAACGCACAAAAAATGCGTAAAGGTAACGGTCCTGTGTCAGTTAATGGGCTAAAAGCAATGGTTGCGACGTTTGAGAAAACAGGTTCTCTGAAGGTTCAGTCAGGCAGAGGACGAAAACCTGTGCCACAGGATACAATCGAAGCAATTGCCACGACGATTGTCGACAGAGGACCAGACAATATTGCTGCCACCTCTAGCGCTCGTGGATTAGCTCGGAATATGGATATGCCTTACAGTACGGTATGGAAAATCTTACAAAAGATTATCAACTTCTATCCGTACAAGATCAGCCATGTACAGGAGTTACTGTACCCCGACCATGATAAGCGATTGACTTTTGCTCTCACCTTTCTTGCCAGAATGGAGGTGGATGATGCTTGGCCGTGGAAAATCTTATGGGGAGACGAGGCCCACTTTTACCTGCATGGAACTGTGAATACCCAGAACTGCCGAATTTGGGATGACAAATCACCACATGCAGTCACAGAAATTCCCTAACATTCACCATAGGTAACTGTTTGGTGTGGGTTCACAGCGGAATTTATCGTAGGCCCATTCTTCTATGAGAACATTACCCCGACAGGACCGGAAACCTGTTCTGTTACCGGAGAGAAATATCGTCACATGTTGAACAGCTTTGTCATTCCGGCACTTCAGCAAAGACAATGCCTGGGGGAAATCATTTTCATGCAAGATGGAGCCCCTCCACACGTTTCTGTACGGGTGCAACAGCTGCTACGACAGAAATTCACAGAGTCATTAGCCGCTACTTTCCAACTGCATGGCTACCTCGGTCGCCTGATCTTACCCCATGCGACTTCTGGCTATGCGGTTACCTTAAGTCCAAGGTCTATCAAGGAGTGGTCCAGGACCTGGCTACGTTGAAGGATAACATATCACGGACTGTACGGGAGATTCCTGCAGACATGTTACTTTCTGCTGTTGAGCATACTGTGCACAGAATGCAATATGTGGTCCACAACAACGGCAGCCACATTGAACCTCATTTGAATGCAAAATAAAAGGTAATTTCCGTATTGATTTGCATTTGTTAACACTCTATTTTCTATTACACAGCGCCAAATATTCCCCTAGCGGTTACTTTTGGAACTAATTTATTTTTTCGCGGAATCCTTCGTCCCCCGTCTTGTTTAATCTACCTACAAAATGTGGCGTCATTCTCGCAAATAGATCGCGCTACGGAACACTGTGAGCACTGTCAGTTTAATTATGGCCACCCGGTATAAAATATCTAAAGACACTTATTTCTGACCAAACGAGCTGTTGTCGCGACGAACCAGACGATAAGTGCAGGCATTCGCTTTACTAAGTTGAGTAGAAGCTAAAAAAAATACCGAGCATGTAGTCAAAACAAAATAAAATAGTTGGGTGCTATTTTTAGCGACCAACAACTAATAAAAACTTTTTACCCGTTACAACAGGATACCCCACGTGTTTGCGCCATTTATGTGGCCATTCACCGGAACAGTCACATAATACCCGAGAAAAAACTCAATCCCGGCAATAAATAATGAAACCCGAGGTCACATTTTACTAATTTAATGAAGACATAACAATTAATTATAGTATAACACAAATTTAACAATTATACAGGAACACACGAAAATATGCTGCTACAAGCACGGAAACATTGGATCAACAGCTAATACTTCTTCGCAGCAAAAAGAGTTCAAAGGGCATCGCCACGAACTCTAGTGGTTGTTTCCGTCCAAGGAGTCAGTTTTTGTGTCATGATGCCCTATTTAAACTAGTTGGTTACAGCTCTCTATATAAAATCTAACTGAGTAATCTCTTTTCATTCTGAGCAAAGCTCAACACAGGCTAGGGTTGTATTAACCTCATTTAAACTAAAGTATCGCCAACTACGGAGAAAGCCTACCGGTGCCGCGACGAGTAGCACCGGAACTCATCGGTAAAACGCTGACAAGAACAAACCTTCGTAGCAAGAAAAACGGGGAATCACCGCCAAAAAAAAAAGCCAAGTAGGAGCGAAAAGAGTGGGCCGGCCGCTGATTGGACTTAGCCAAGAGTGACGTGAAGCGGCGCCGAATATGAATGGCGAAACTCGCTCTGGGCCAGGAGGAGAACCTTTTAAGAATTTTCTCACGGGGAAGGTTGGGGGTCGCCAACAGATGTCGAGGATTAAAGTCTGGGAAATAGATACAGAGTGTCCGCGCTATTGTACCAAAAGCCAATTAAAAAGCAATTTATACGACCCCTGGATGGAAAACGTCCGGTCCTTTTTAACAGGTCGGCGCAAGCCATAAAACATCCAATTATCTGTACGAGTAAATTGCAGTTTCAAATAAACGAAACTACTTTTAAATTGGGTTCTTGGAAAAAAAATACATTGCTGAACAAAATAGCGGATGCTATCAATAGCTAGTACTGGAGTAAAGATATACCATTTTAGACCTCCCACGTAAAAAAGGGGCGATACATGAATTACGCTAAAATGCTTATAGCGAAAGATCTTAAGATTAATATTAACATTACAAACATTAAGGTGATTCCTTTAAATTAATAATTACTCGTATTTAAAATAGGTGCAATTAATAAGAAAACTGTAACGATAAAATCTACGTTACAATCATACCTACTTTATGAATCAAATTTATAAAAAGTATATTATTTATACTTTATTAGAACGTCAACTGCAAGTCTTATAAATTAGACGACATGGACCTGGTAAATAAAATATTATACTAGAAGTTTTTATTTACACAGCATTCGGGGCACACGTAAGTTGAATGTTCGGTACAAATAGGTCGCGCACAGGTAACACAACCCTTTTTTGACTTCCTATATTTTCTTCGAGGACAGAATGCACAAAATCCGGCGGTTTCATCATTTCGTTTGATTCTTGAAGAGCCTTCAACTCCTGTTATTTGGCTAATTGCACTTCGCAATGCGGGTGACAAGTTTGGAACTGAATAACGGGTCACTAAGTAAGGTTTCATGAGTTTCAATACTAATTCTTTCAAGAAGTCTCGTCTAACCATCGCATTGTTTGTATTTGCAGAATATATAATTTGGCTGTTGATACTATCGATGTTCATTATCGAAAAAAAAATAATGTCAATGGCCATCTGCGAGTTATTCTCGAAACAGAGTACTCACCTTCGAGATCGTCGACTACGTCGACACCACCTTTAGTGAGATTATAAGAATTAATAATGTCTGGTTTAGAGAAGACGCCAGAATCTTCATATATTTTGTTATCATTGTGCAAAGAGAATAAAGAACATTTTAACCTTTGTTTGGAATAAAGACACTTAAGTGCCAGTTGACGAAAACGCAAACATACTGCTTCGTTCGTCCCTATACTTTGTACTCACAAAGATAGGTGGCACTTTTTATTTTTTGTTTGTTAGCGCTGCTAACAAGCAAAATTTGCAAATAAAATGTAGGTGATAAACGTACTCACATCATCGCGTTATCTATAAAAATAACACAAACGCTGGTGGTCTCTTGCTGAGAAACGCTCTCACATGATGCAAACGCCAGTGCAGGCCCTGATTTTCCATTAGGCCCAGTAGGCCCGGGCCTAGGGGGCCCCGAATGTTAGGGCCCCCCAAAATTTTTATTTTAAAAGAAAAAATTCCCAATTCAAATTTTTTTTTATATTACCTTTTCTCAAAACGATTTTTTTTAAATTTCCTTTCAAATTTGATTGATTGGTTCATCATATCTACAGTTATATGTATAGTTCATTATATATATATATGTTATAGTGTATATAAGGGATTAATAAGTTTTTCTGGTTCCATTGTATTGGTGTTATAATGGTGAAATTAATATGTTCTATTGCTTTTTGTTATATGATAACGTTCTAGGCTTCTACGCTTCAAATAGCCAATTCTTGGTAAAATGGTACTTTCACATTATTTTTTTTGTGTGTCAATTTTGGAAATTTTATGCCCACATCAGTGTTAGGGGGCCCCCTTCTCAATTTGTGCCTATAGTCCAGAATTTTCTAAATCGGGCCCTGCGCCAGTGGTCGGGCGATGTGAGAAATGCTCACACAAATGACACCTAAGCAAATAGCAGGCTGTTTGAAGGTCAAACACGCCCTGATTCTTATCGCAACTGATAGCAGATTGTTGAGGAGATTGTAAAAGTCAGCTAGACAGGGAGTGGTGTCCCCAGGGTCACTTTCAAATAAGGGGTGCAATTTATATGACAGGCGTGAGAGAAACGTTCACAGCGCGACCAATGACGGGTTAAACTGTCCGCTGTTGGGATTGGATAATGTGGCCTTTGTATGGCTTTGTTCAATGGCCTTGGATCAAGACAAATTCGGAGCTTTTTAGGAGTGTTTACAATCACCATGTTACTTACCCACTCAGTAGGTTCTTCAACTTTGGTAATAATGCCAGTATCCTCCATTCTGTTTAGCTCTTCCTTAACTTTATCATGTAGAGCTAATGGCACTTTGCGAGCTGCTGCTATGTGTGGGACACAATTATCTTTAAGCTTAATATTCACTGTTCAGTTATGTCTCCCTACACCTGTGAAGACATCACTAAATTCTTTTATCACTTGTTCTGGGGTTTCTTCTAAATTAGACTTGTTTTCTTTTATTTGATACAAACGTTTTATCAGTCCTATCTTAGTACAGACTTGTAGGCTTAAAATGGAGCTAGATTCTAGCTCTGTCACTAAAAAGCGCAAATTTTCCTCTTTGTTTTTAATTTTACAGGGTAAATTACATTCTCCTATTATTGGAACCAAATTATCATTGTAGTCCAGAAGAGTTTGTTTGCATTTCGAAACAATAGGTTTATTGGGGCATTTTAAAATTTCACTTTTCGGTATTACATTCACTTGAGATCCTGTATCCATTTTAAATGTTACACAATTGCCCTTTACAATAATATTCTGATACCAAACACTTTCATTATCACTACAATTAATTGCGTCAATTGTTTTCAGCTCTCCGAGGTAAACAGATTCAGAGCCACTTACCTCATCATTTTCTTCCACCGCGTTCACGCGTTTCATTTTATTTTGATTTCTTCCTCGCGATCTGCAGACTTTAGCCCAATGATTTCTTAGTTTACACACTCGGCATACAGTTCCAAAAGCTGGGCAGTTTCTAGGTTCGTGAACCATACTGCACGATCGGCACATATATTTATTTTCATTTCGGGCGCCGAATTCTCTTCTAGATGACACAGCTCGGGAGATACCTCGTTCAATGGCGTCTATTGCGGCGGGTTTGTTTACGTTCATCTCGCTGGCTTCGCTTTGTAGTTTTACATTCGCTGACAATTTTCTGCAACGTTTTTGCTTTTCTGCTTGTTTCTCTTATCAGACGCTCTTGCAAAGGTTTATCCTATAACCCCTGTACAATTTTATCCCGTAGCATGCGATCGTCTAGTTCTCCTTAATTACATTCAGTAACGGCACTCTTTAGTCTTAGGTAGAAATCGGTGAATTTCTCCCCTATTTCTTGTTTCATTTCGAGAAACTTGAAGGACGCATATATTTCATTTTGGAAATCTTGAAAATATTTTCTAAATTCGTCTAGAATTTGTTGTAGGCTTATCTCCGTAGTACCGGTTAACGGTTTCAAGTTGAATGCTCTGTACTGCTTCTTTAGTTCATCTCCACACACATGGCGAAAAAGAGCCGTTTTAGTCTTTTCCGATTCCTTTCCGTATCGCAGAGCTTCAATAAAGTCCTAAATATCTTGTTTCCAATTTCTCCACGCTTCCGGCGGATTTGCACCTGCATCGAAAGGATGTATCGCTGGTAGATTACTCGTCATTTTGCGATCGTCAGTTTCTTCTTTTTCAGGCGATTTTTTACTGGAAATCGGTGGACGGTGTTCTACTCTGACATCATTTAAGATACTCTCGATGACTTAATATTCATAAGCATTATTATTTAGGTGGATGAATTGTGATAACTACAGACAATCAAACTCTACATCGTACCTACAGGCATGATCTCAGCTAGCTTACTTCTAACTGAAGTTAGAGGCTGATACACTTTTATTTACTTTTTGTACACAGGTGCTGCCATCTACATTTATATATATTAAATATCTTACACCATTAAGTACAGTTATCCGATTTAGAGAAAGGTGTAATCGTCGGATATCGCAGAAATGGCCGATCCTCAAGTATCATATATCAAGCGAGCTGAATTGCTTAAAATCGGCAGTGGCCTGTGATTCAGAAGTGGAAGGTGAGCGATGATTGTCGGAGTGTGCCCCGATGTAAGTGAGTCGAGTTAAACTAAACATTCCTTATCTTTAAACTTAACATAAGCTTTAATCAACATTAACAACACACGTGCACAACAGGCATAGCAGCCATCTTACGATAAAACATTCGGTCTTGTTGGTAAAACGACCGTTGTAAAAACAGTGTTGCCACTGTGATAATAATATACTACATTCACCCCTACCAAAAGTTAATTTAAAATATAGTCAGACAGGTAGGCAGGTTTTCGTTTCAGTCTTCCAGGACGCGTTGGTCCATCACAAGAAGTTCTCTGTTCAGGTTTAGATAGTTCAGGAGAGACATCTCCACAGGGCAAAGCACCTTCTTTAGAATTTCCTTCAGTTTCTTCCACTCTCTGTTGATTGTTTCAAATGACCATCAAACTCCTCACCACTCTGGTTAACAAGCAAAACTCTCTCACTGTCACTCTCATAGGTAGGTTCGATGATTTCCCCTCTAGGAACCAAGTGTCGTATGGACACACTAGTCTCATGTCCATCTGGAAACCTGACATATGCATATTCTGGATTAGCTTCCAGAAGTTCAACTTCTTTAACAAGTGGCTCATACTTACTGGTTCGTGAATGATTTTTCATCAACACTGGACCAGCCTGTAAAAGCCAAGTAGGTAAAGAGTTATGACCTCCTAGGATGAGAAAACATGCGCTCATGTGGAGTAACGTTAGTTGTCGTGCATAAATACCCCAGTCAAAATAGACCCGATTTTGACGAATGGCTAAAAAAATATGAAGGTTTTAAAATTTGGTGGAGATGTTTGTTTAGACATGCTAATGAACATACTAAAAGTCCCCACCGATCAGACTTGAGCTTTCGCCGCCATCTTGGAAAATGTGTACACTTTTTTGGTTTTTTGGAAATATATTTAAAAATATTGATTTTATAAAAAATAATTAAATACAAAAATTAAAAGGCATTAAATTATGAACAAAAATCATCCATAACATTTTTTTATATGTCTAACAGGAACAAAGATAATTGACTTTGAAAAGAGCGCACTATCACACCTGAGACGCGCAAGCGCGGTTCCCCATCGCGGTGGGGGGAGATAACCGCGCATGTGCATACCATAATTAGCCAAATTAGTTTTACACTAAATGGGAAGGTTTTTTGTATTTTTTCAAATAACTAGGGAAATATTAACTTTACGTAAAAAATGTTTATTTCAAAAATTAAAAAACATTAAATTATGTACAAAAACGATTTTATACATTTTTGTCGTAAACCTAACAGGAACGAAGATATTGACTATAAAATGCGCGTTGATAATGGAGGTAGCTTCTACAAAAAACAATGCACAAAAAAACATATATTATATTTTTTTAAGTCTAACACGAACAAAGATAATTGACTTTGGAAAGAGCGCACTATTACACCAGGAACGCGCATGCGTGGGTGCCCATCGCGATGGCTGGAAAACACGTGCATGTGCATACCGTAAGGCGCCAAATCGGTCTTACCCTAGTACTTTCCTAGCCAGTTAATATTTAGTCACCGTTCCGTGTGCGTCTGTGAACAATGGCTGATACGGAACTATGTTTTATAAGTAAAAAATTAATGTCAAATGATGATTTCGTGAATGTAAGAGAAAAGGGGATCGACGCTTTAAAGAGAGCTAGTGTTCAAAGAAAAGACAAAAAGCATGAACAGTTGGAACATTTAAAATCTGTTTCGGTTCATTCGTTGTGTCGGAGAAATTACCCCAGACCAGGAAATATAAAAGTTGATTTAAAAAGAAATGCAGAAATCGCGTCAACATCCCAAAGTGAAGAGCGCGCGGTAAGTTTACGATCTTTTTTACCTCAGTTCGATTTTCGAACAATATGTTTCTTTTGTACGGCAGTGATAGACGAAGAATGAGGAATTTGCACATGTGGGGGAAGATGCTCATTTTTATTTTTTATTAACAGATTGGTTATTAAATTGTTCGAAAACATCAATTAATACGTACATATAGATCTAAATAATAAAAATTTTAAATTTAAAATAAGCGAAAAGTGTTGAAAAATCATGTGACCTCAAAACGCTACGTGATTGGTTCTGACGTCACTATGTCCCATGCTTCAATGTTTACATTTTTCTAGCGCGAGATTCTACGTTTCCTCCTCTTAAACTAACATTTTAAATTTTATTTTTACATATTTTTTTTAAAATTCGGTTTAATTTTTCTAATTTTAGTTTGTGGCTATTGTTTATTCCCCCCTTTTTTAAAAATTATATTCTATCGTCGTCTTTATTATTAGTTTTATTTCTGTTTTGTTTACCATGGCGTTATTACCCGGTTTTGCAAAAGGGCAATCTGACAACCTGCCTAAAATGGATTCATTTGCAGTGTTTTCCTTTTTGGGAAATAATCCAAATTTTATGGGAGCAGAAATACGAGGATTTAAAGCTCAGAGGTATGTATATATTTGTTTGCATTTATTATTCTAGTTATGTAATGTAGATTGTAGAACGCTGACGTGCGTTGTACTTTACACAAACTTTAGAGTTAGACATTGTTTATGCATATTATTAAATTAATCTCGTACTCTAAAAGTTTAATATACAGCTTCTATTATTATTCATTCATAGTACATGTTTAATTTTGTAGAATTAATTAGCACTGCAACATTACAAGTAGTGTCTGTTATAGGATATTTAGTAATTTTAATTGTCTATTAAAAAGTTGACAGAAATTAAAAACACTACCAAATTTACGAATGTGTTCAGTGTTCTGTATTCATATCATAGAAATATGTGTATTTTAAATGGTAAAGGAATTATAAAGCAAGACAAAAGAAAAAACCAACTGACAGACGAAGAACTATATACGAAGTTAGGAGTCTCGAAATGAACAATGAACGTCTGAAATGAATTTTATAGTCAAGTTCTTGAAGCTGCAGAGAATAGACATGACCAGTGGGGAGAGGAAGTTCAGTGTCGTATAATAAACGTTGCTGATTTAGTTGCAGCTGATGCGATTTATCACCAAGATTACTTCATGACTTTTTTTCTACACACTGCACCAATCAGAAAGAGAGGGCGGCCTGAGTCGGATTACGCCTCAGCAGCTGTAGACGAAATATCCTTCTTCCTTGATAATAATGACTACTGTCAATTCTCACTACCTGAACTCAAATCTCAAATTACAGGGCTAGTTCCAGACGACATCACTTTGAGAAATAAGTTGAAACAAAAATACGGGGATGGCATTATTTTTGCTTCAAACTCCAAAAAAGTTACTGTCATATGTTTACGTAATACTGGAATGAAACTCTTATCAGACTCTTGGTACGACAAAAGGATACGAAATGATCGTGAGGAGCGTCTACGAATAGTACAAACTGCTGCAGCCATAATAAAAAAATATATCCAGACACCAGTTTATGACACTCATTGCTACCCTCCAAGTGATAATTTTTTCAGAGATGTGAACAAGGGAATTCCAGAAAGCCTAAAATCTTTTTTGGATCACTTGATTATTTAAAAAAAGACTGCTAAGGCGGAAAAAAAGTCACTTCAATAGCTCACGTCATTATATCAGCGCTAAGGCCATGATCATTTATGTCTCCTATGCTCAATAGTCTTGATTTATTTTTGTACAAAAAGTTCTGTTCCAAGAATTTAATAACAATGCTCTCGAATTTGGGATTTTGTTCTTACTATGAAGCCCAAACACTTGAGATGTCAGCCATAAATCATCCGCAACCCCAAATGCGCGAGGGATCATTCTGCCAATTCGTATTTGACAATGCAGATTTCAATGTGTCGACAATCGATGGCCTGAATACGTTACATAGCATGGGGGGCATTCTTGTTTTACTCCAGCGTCAGCAGTGGAACCCGGGACGAAGATAAAAAAATTAACCGAACTTACATCCGCATCGACCGTAGGCAAAATGGGAATCATTCCTCTAGAAACGTTTGAAAATTTTCGAGGGCCTGGCAGGGCCTTTTTATCGCATGGGCAAATCGGGACTTTGCCCAGGGCCCCCTGATGTTAGGGGGCCCCAAAACCCCCTTGGTGTTTGCACCTAGTACTTCTAATAGTATGTATTTTTATAAATGTCCGTAAGGGGGGGGGCCCCAAATAGCATCTGCCCAGGGGCCCCCAGCGTTCATAATCGGGCCCTGGGGCCTGGGTTACAAACAATTACTATCGAAGATTTGAATGTCTTAAATCCTTTAGCGGAAGATTTACCACTGCCTAAGCCATCTGATATCTCCTGGATGTGTGCTAAGTGGTTAGGTCTTCCACAGATACCTGAATGGAAAGGATTTTTCCATTGTATAATCAGAAACCAGCCTTGTGAAAAGACCAAAGTAATACCCCTTCCTTTTGTTAATTTACCACCAAGCAAGTATGACACCATTTTCACTGTGCTGAAATATGCTGCCCAGCAGTGTGTTAAAATGCACCAAAAGTCTTGCATACTCACGTTTGACCAACCACTGTATATTAAAGCTCGAAAGATAGTCGCAGCAACATCCAATCCATTATTATCAAGTTGTATTGTGAGGCTTGGTGGGTTCCATCTTTTAATGTCATTCTTAGGCTGCATTGGGTACATAATGGCTGGAAGTGGGTTGAAAGAAATACTAACTTTGATTTATGCACCTACGTCAGTAGAAAAAATGTTGCCTGGCCATGCATACGCTAGGGCAGTCCGAGCTCATATATTGACCCAAACAGCTTTAGCAAAAATAATTTTTGACGGCATGGACATATTGGATTTGGAATGTAAAATTCTCCGTGAGATATTTCGAGATTTTGCTACTGAACCACCATCGCAAGAAACCTTAAACGCACACACTCAAATACGAGCCATCGAAATTAAAATGAGGAAGACTTAGGAGCACCTGAAAAAGAAAGGCCCAACTTCCTGTGGCTGGAAGCGTCAAGAGAAAATTCTTGTGCCCATCACAACTATGGATGCAGTAGCTCCCGATTCAGTTTTAAACATGGTGTTTTGCAACTGTAAGACTGACTGTGGAGTAATATGCGGATGTCGGAAAGCAGGCATCAACTGCACAACGGCCTGCAATAATTGCAATGGGGTATGTCAGAATGGCATCAGCCCTGTTGATGATGACGATCGAATGAAAGAAATTGATGAATGGGCCGATGCTAGCGGATCCATAGACGATCTATACATGCCTGACGAAGGGGAGAATCCCATACCGAAAAAAGCACGTAAATCCTGAAGTAGGTAAACTTGAACAATTATTCGCAATGGAAATCTGATAGTGAATACCCCCAAGTTTACTACATTCATGTATAAAATTAATAATGATTAATTATCTACATAGCCAAAAACATTAAAGTCTATTTTCTTGTGTTTAAAGAATGCCGAAATGTGGGAGAGGTTAGATATTCAAAGAAAAGCGCCTGCAACAAGACTTTAAAGCTACCTCCATTATCAACGCGCATTTTATAGTCAATATCTTCGTTCCTGTTAAGTTTACGACAAAAATGTATAAAATCGTTTTGTACATAATTTAATGTTTTTTAATTTTTGAAATAAACTTTTTTTACGTAAAGTTAATATTTTCCTAGTTATTTGAAAAAATACAAAAAAACCTTCCCATTTAGTGTAAAACTAATTTGGCTATTTATGGTATGCACATGCGCGGGTATTTCCCCCCACCGCGATGGCGAACCGCGCTTGCGCGTCCCAGGTGTGATAGTGCTCTCTTTTCAAAGTCAATTATCTTTGTTCCTGTTACACATATAAAAAAAGTTATGGATGATTTTTGTTCATAATTGAATGCTCTTTAATTTTTGTATTTAATTATTTTTTATAAAATCAATATTTTTAAAGTTATTTCCAAAAAACCAAAAAAGTGTACACATTTTCCAAGATGGCGGCGAAAGCTCAAGTCTGATCGGTGGGGACTTTTAGTATGTTCATTAGCATGCCTAAACAAACATCTCCACCAATTTTCAAAACTTTCATATTTTTTTAGCCCATAAAACCTATTTTGACTGGGCTAAAAAGGGAACGAACAAAATGTAATGCAGATTGTAGGACCTCTTCCCATAGTTCAATTTTCTTGCCTTTAGATCTGAATGTCAACTGAATCGTTTTCCATATACCATTGTAACGCTCCACCTGGAAATTCTCTCGTGGATTATAGGCAGTGGTATGACTGGTCGCTATACCAAGAGATGTTAGAAACATTTTTAACTCTCTGGACATGAAAGACGACCCTCTGTCTGTATGAATATATGCTGGCATGCCAAATATGGAGAAGATATTCTTTAAATGCGAAATTACAGTAGTTGACAAAACGTCTGAGCAAGGAATTGCAAAAGGAAACCAGGAGTACTCATCAACTACAGTAAGAAGGAATCGATTTCTGGAATTTGATGGCAAGGGACCCTTAAAATCTAAATTCAATCTTTCAAACGGAGAAGTTGCTTTTATCAATTTTCCTTGATTTTTAAGGAACCTAGGCTTTACTTCACAGCAGATGGAGCATGAATTTGTAAGTCGTTTAATATCTTCCAAGGTAAAGGGCAAGTTTTTGGATCTAATCCAATGATGCATCCGAACAATACCAGGATGACATAAGTCCTCATGCAATTGTTTCAAATCCACTTCAGGTTTAATTGATGCAGTTATTCTTGAAAATGCATCTACAGTATCATTTTTACTTCCAGGGCGGTAGATGATATCAAACTTGAAGCATGACAGTTCTAGTTTCCAACGCATAATCTTTTTATTCTTGATTTTGCTGGAATGATATTTGTCAAACATGAATGAGACAGACCTTTGATCGGTGAATACCTCAAAAGGTCTACCAATCAGGTAATGTCGCCAGAAGCGCAAAGATTCCACGATAGCATATGCTTCTTTCTCAACAGATGATGATTAATTTCAGACTTGTTCAGTGTTCTGGAAAACAATGCTATGGGTCTACCAGCTTGACCGAGAGTTGCTCCTATAGCAAACTTAGACGCATCAGTCTCAACTTTGAATGGTATGGTATCATCTATCTCGGCTGATGCTTTGGCTATATCTGACTTTAAGTCATTGAATGCATTTACAGCCTCCTCTGAAATAGGGAACTGATGGTTTGATAGCAATGGGCGTATCTTCTTTGAGAATGCTGGTTTCCAACGGCAGTAATGAGCGAACATACCTAATGGTCTTCGGAGAGATGCAATATTGTTAGGTATAGGCAAATTCATCAAAGGAGCAAGTCTATCGGGATCAGGCTTGATGGTTTTGTTTTCGACAGTGTATCCTAATAGCTTAACAGATTTAAAAGAAAACTGACACTTTTCTTCATTTAAAGTTAAATTGTACTCGGCAATTTTTAGGAATCTTTTTAAGTTCCGATCATGTTCACTAGTCTCTTCCACAGACAGTAACATCATCCAGATACGGAAATGTACCCTCTAGGCCTTCATCTTGAATGATCTTGTCAATGAGTCTCTGAAAACATGCAACACCATTAGTGACCCTAAAAGGAACCCGAAGGAAATGGTATAATTTACCATCAGCTTCAAAGGCAGTATGATGTTTTTCAGCATCATTAATAGGGAGTTGGTGGTATGCACTTCTCAAATCAATAGTACTAAATAAGTCATTCCTGGATATTTTAAGAGATTAATTCTTCAATTTTTGGAAGAGGATAGGCATCAAGCATCGTGAAACGGTTAATCGTTTGAGAATAGTCAATTACCATACGTGGTTGGTGATGTCTCCTTTCACTACAAATGCTTGAGCACGCCAAGGTGAGTTGCCAGGTTCAATAACTCCATCTTCCAGCAACTTCTTTACCTCTGCAGCAATAATTTTTGGTCTTCCTCAGTTTGGCGTCTGGATTTGGTGGCCACCGGTCTACAATCAGGGTTAACTTTGCAAACAGTGAGACTGGAGGTATTTGAGCAACAGCTAGGGAGCAGATTTTAACGGGTGGTCTCTCGCCATTAAATTGGATCTCAATCAGACACAAACGTGCACAACAGACATAGCAGCCATCTTACGATGATAAAACATTCGGTCTTGTTGCCAAAACGACCGTTGCAAAAACAGTGTCGCCACTGTGATAATAATATACTACACCCGACTCGGCAGACTCACTAAACTGGGATATAGAGACCGACTGGTGCTGTCCGGAGAAATTCTGAAGAACCGCACCCAACCGGTGGCCCACATACTCAGGAGTTTCAACAGGCATCCGGGAGTGTTGCTTCGATGAATACCATCCGAAAGGAAACACATCTGCTTGGTTTTCATGGTCGTGTTGCCGCCCATAAGCCTTTGATCACGAAGTCCAACTGCGCTGCTCGGTTTATGTGGTGCAAAGCACATCGAAAGTGGACCGTAGATCAGTGGAAACGGGTTTTCTGGAGCGACGAATCATGGTTCACCATCTACCGTTCGGCTGGCAGGGTCTGGGGCCTGCCTGTATGCATTGTGCTCACAGTAAAGTTTAGCGGAGGTGGAATTAAAGTCTTGGAGTATTTCTGCTGGTATGGACTGAGACCCTAGGTCCCAAGTCATGGTAAGCTCAACACCGTCCGCACTATTTTGTATGACAGTGTTTCCTACGTTGTGGCAGTTTAATGGGTTGGACCCATGTTACTTCCAGGACGACAACGTCAGCTGTCACGTTGCGAGGTGGATTAGTATGGTGACAATGGGGTTAACCGAATGGACTGGCATGTACAGAGCCCACACCTGAGCCCTATCGAGAACCTCTGGGACGAGTTGGATCGCCGAATTAAGGGGTCATATGATTAATGATATGTCATATGATTAATGATGAATTAACCTTGGAGGTATTTGTGTCCTGCTGTAATTAAAGATGATTCTGTTTTGTGATGGTCATGTAAAATTATGTACAATTCCTCATCATTAAATAAATAATGTAATTTAATTTCTCTAAGGCTGTGTCATGCCATTTCTGCCTCTCAGTAAATGTTTCAAGTTTTGTTTTTCAGCTCTTTCCCTTTATAGGTTTTGAATTCCAATTATCAGATTTTTGGTTTTCAACTTCTTTCAGGTTTCCCTTTTTTTCGGGAATTTAACTTCATATTTTTTTAAAATTCATAACCCCTACAGGTGTCTGCATATTTTGGTTATTGAACAAAACACAACACCTTTACCATCTAATATAACCACTAAATGATTTTTAATGGCATTCTTTCAGATTCCTTAGGTTTGTTAATTACTGCTAATTGCTACACATATTCAATTAGAACCTAGATATTTCGGTTATTGCTCATTAGTACACTAACTCATTTTTAATTCTTATACAATTTTATTTATGATAAATTTATTGAGAAGTGCCATAAAATACTTCAGAATGAAATGATATGTACCTGCATTTAATTTTAAAATTAATACTACTCAGGAATAGAAATATTTATTACAACACCCCCCCCCCCCCTAAAAATGGGGGGTGGGTAGTAAATATTTTTTTGTATTCCTTATACATCTCTCATACAGAAATGTTCTAATCAAACATTTTTGTATGAGATAATCATTATTTATCTCATCATACAGAAATGTTCGATTTTAAATATTATAATACTATTGAACTTTTAGTATTTAATATAAATACACAAATAAACCACAATTACTGTATTTATATAACATATGATTTAAACATTGTTTTTGTCAAAAACTCTTCACTGGCTGACATTTTCATCAACTTCAACACTAGAGCTAAAAATTGTCTTCCATTTGTGCCCAAAATTACACAATTCTTCCACAAATAGTCTTACCAGAAGATATTAGATAAAATAAAATAAATGTTTTAAATCTTTACAAACCTTATGAACCTAATATAATATACTAAATAAACTTCCACAGAAAGAAAAAAACCTCAAACATATCTTTCAGCTGCACTACATTTTATTTGAACACTTCAGTACAAATACATATGACTATTTCACAAAATTCCCTGCAAAAATAGATTTTTAAGTAACCTATTACATTTTTATAATCTTTTAATATGATACTGTTTTTCTGTAAAGTTTTTAAAAAACTTACTTTTGGGAGGCACATTTTCTTTTATTTAATTTCAGATTTTATAAACAGTTAATAGATTTAATCAAATTGAAGAAATAAAAAAATGGTTTGTTTTAAAATTAATAGCTGTACGGATGTACTTGTCAAATAATTAATTAGTTTGTGAAAATTTTCCACACTCATAACAATTAAGACACACATCTGTTGCACACTTTCAACTGAGAAGTGTTTGTGATGGTACAATTTTGATGCTGTTGAATATTATGCTAGGGGACAGAATTATCTGTCAGAAAAGCTCTTACCAGATACAAAAAAAAAAAAAAAAAATAAAAAATAAAAACATAAAACAAAACAAATTTCATATACTTATTAAATTAACTCTTTACACATAAAACATATTCTTATCAAAACTTTGCATTCCTCTAATTGCTTTTTCAACATCAGAAGGCAAGTCTCTCTGAGAACTGTCCGAACCAACTGTACTAGCAGTATCAGAGGCAATGAATAGGTCAGCATATTTTTTTGCTCGAGCAGCTGCTAAATCTGCATACATAACTGGAGCTGGTAGAGACACACTGCGGGTGCAACGGACATATGTATGGCACAGAAAATAACATAACTGCTGCAGTTCTTCACAACCAAAGTGATTATCATCATGCAGAACAGTATAATGGGCAGGCTTGCTAGTACCTTGTATACCTTCATGTGAACAAATAAAATAATCATTAAACACTGGATGAGTGATATCCTTGTCGACACAAGTACCAGGAGGTACATTTAGATTTTTTCCTACTCCCTGATTTGACCTAACAGGAAATAGCCTGGTTTGGTGGCGCTTTTGCACAACTAAGTAGGTTATGCGAAGTATCTTACCAAAAATTTCCTGGCAGGCTTCTTGAAGGCCACTAACTTCATGATCTAAAGCATGCTGGAATTGTCCCTCACTCACACCATCTCTGAAAACTATAATTTTAACAGGTTCTAGTCCATTATTCACTTCCATGAATTTCTTGAAAATTACAGATGAAATTCTTTTCATATCTGTAATAATTTCTTGAGAAATTTTACCTTGCCTATCATTTCTTTGTAAATCACATGTCAAAGCATATCTAGAAGCACTTGGATTAAGACTACCAACAACTGATACTATGGATGGATATCCATAACCTCGTGTCCAGTGGATAGCGTCAATACCGAGTACAGTCACAGGTTGACTGAAAACTGCAAGTTTATGATTGAGTATATGATTTATGCCACCCAGCTTCACATTTATTTTCAGGCAAACATTTGTTGTAATTTGATCATTGATTCTACTAAGAGTTTTATCTTCCATGCACTGAGTAACTAAATTATACTTAAAGTCTGCCAAAAATTTCACTTCATCATAACTATGATAACCATCCCTTCTATTCAATACCACTATTGCCATCTGAGCACCAGATTTCTTAGCTTGATATAAGGCCTTCTCTGTAGATGTCTCTCTGCCATATATTTCTATTGACTGAGGGCGGTCCAATTGCATCCCACATTTTCTTCCTGACTGGACAAGAAATTGGCAATATCTATTCAAGACTTCATGACCAAACCGCCTTCTGTCAGCAAAACTTATGAGGACCCAA
Organism: Dolomedes plantarius; assembly: GCA_907164885.2. NCBI lineage: Eukaryota > Metazoa > Arthropoda > Arachnida > Araneae > Dolomedidae > Dolomedes > Dolomedes plantarius. The sequence goes on from OU015493.1 coordinate 150,449,481, forward strand.
TTATCAATCTTCACTATTTTAAAAAATTTTTGTCCACCTTCAACACGCCACACACCCCTTTTGTCAGGTTTAGCAATACGAGTTTTGTCATCAGGGGGACCACCATATGCTAATTGAGGAGCTGCTATAATACGCCCATCAACTTGCATTAATGAAATGTTCATAAGAAGACCAAATGCATTCATATACATTCTACTCCTATTATTTACTTCAGCAGCCGTCTGAACAATAACATCCTTTCGTACTTTTGGTTCTACAGCTGTACTACGGATCATCTTGGATGTCAGATCTGCAGATAGCTTTCCAATTTTTGGTTGCCCCACAGAGACTTCACAAGTTTCCATTGGCATATATGTAGTATTAGTACTTGTCTGCATTAGCAAACATGGCAAATGAGGGTAATCAAGCCTCCTATTGTATTTTTGAAGAAAATACTGAGCTACAGATACCTTCCTTTTATCAATTTCAATCATTAATTCCGCGGCAGGACAATCAGTTACTGTTTTGATTTTATACTTTCGAGGATGTCTCTGATGAGTAACCTTAATCTGCACACCTTTTAAAGCTTCAGAAAGACTTTTGGTCTGATAAGGTGCTAATCTAGGGATTCTTGTAATATCTGTTTGCAAAACATCACAAGCATAATCTATCACAGGTCCTGATTTGTGAAAGGCTTTGGCAGCCAAATTGATAACAACAACAGGACCTGATTGAGTTAACTGCACATTCTGGTGGTAACCTCTCCAAATTTCTAATCCATACTCCAAATTATGTCTATTACCACTTTCCAAAGAAAAAAATGAATTTCTAAAATGAACTTGAGTAAATGGGGGTTCTCTGTGATTCATTATTGTTTCATAAACTAAAAGCACTTCACTTGGAATTTCACTCGAGCGCTTTGCATACAATTCTTTCAGAGGTTCTAAACTAATCATATTTGTATTATTTTTCTTTACTACAGGTGTAATAATCACAAAAAAGCGCTTCGCGTTTCCTTCTATAGAAATATCAACAGGAAATTGTGTTTCTTTTGTACAAGGTAAGGGCTGGCTAGTGAAGAGATTTTTTTGGCCATCATAAACAGGGCAAAATCTTCTTAAAGTTTCATTGGTATGAAACATTTTTGATATGATTTCCCGGCATTTAGCTTTGCCCATATTTCTGCGTTTTTGACGTTCAATATGTTTAACATTCTGTTTAATATCTTGTTTTAATGTTCTTTCCCCAGAAAGAAGACTTTTTCCAGGAGTGTTTCCTTTTGTAGCCTCTGCTATATCTATATCATAATGATATATTATAGCATCCTCTTTGTAGGTGAGCTTAAAATAATTTACATACAAAGGAATGACATTTCTTTCAGTAATCTGTGCATAACCTGATCTTTTAGCTAAAGGTAGTTTTACTGGTTCTTTATAATCTAATGATAAACCAGTCAATTTTGATAATGTCTCTTCCTCAGCCTTTCCCTGTTTTTTTTTCCGACCAGAAGCTTGTGTTTGGGTTTCAACTTCTGGGACAGATGCTGCTGATGCTCCCGATTCTTCCTTCATACCTTAAAATGAAAACATGCATATATTAAACAGTTACTTTTTTAAAATGTTAAATTACAGATTAACTCCTGAAAAGAACTAAAGCCACTCAAAAATAAGTAACTAAATTTAATAAGTAAAGTAATATACATCCCACAGAATTAATTACTAAAATAAATGGAATAAAAACATATGGTTACAATCAACATTTAAGCCGACTAGAAGAAAGTATTTCTTTCAGCTAAATCCTACAAACAGTTTCACTACTATTATTTTGCATGTCTACATAATGGAAAAGGATTTCATTGTGAGTCTAAAAAAAAACTTTTTTATAAATACATAAAAATTCTTAAAAAATTTTTGAATGAGTGAGAGATTTAATATTTGCATAGGTGCTTTTAATATTACAATGCAACAATGCACATTTTGACAGGATGGTAGCCAATTTTAGCATTTTTATTTTTTAAAAACAAAACAAGCTTATTAATAAGTATGTTGGTCATAAGTATCAACAAACAAAGATATATTTATAAAAGATTTTATGCAATAAATATAAGAATTATAATAATATATTAAGATTAAAATATATAAAGATTAAAATTTTTGAAAAACATGCAAATCACTCTTTAAGATCCATTTTCAAATGCTGAAAACAGATCTAAGAAATAAGCATTTGCTAATCTATAATTAGCTCAATACTGAGAGGAAATTTTCCCAAAGCTTGACACAGGGGCTGAAATCCTGTGAGGTAAACTGATACTAATAACTGTTCTTTAAAATTCATCATCATCATTTTTTGATCAGATCATGATCATCTTTTTAGAAGCACAGTGCTCATCTGTTTCAGCATGCATATGATAAAGACAAACATATGACAAAAATGACTTGATAAAATTTAATCCATCAGAACAGCACTTTATATGCATATATATATATATATATATATATATATATATATATATATATATATTTAGTATAATACATTATATGCACAACTGCGTACAGTGAACATTATCATTAATAAACCCTATATAAGTAAAAATACTGGTTACAAATTATTTAACAAATGGATTAAAATATTAAAATTTGAACCTAATACTAAGATTATACTTACCACGAGCCTTCTGACTGGTTGCAGGTGTTGTTTCTTTTACTGAAAAAAAAAAAAAAAAAAAAAAAAAGTTTAAATAATCCAGTTAAATTTTATGCATTTAAGTAAAAGCTAATGAATAACTCATGATTTTAACTTCTACAAACATAGAATAAATAAGAGACTAAAAAAAAAATTATACTCCTCAAATCATTTTCTTAAACAAGGCATTAAAAATTTTCATTTTCATAAAAATGAATAGATTAATAATAATGTTCTGGCATACTAAATGACTTCCAATGATCCTATTTCATACATACAACGTTTATGTATATTCCATTATATACAACAAATGGTATGATAATAGAACATTTAGTGGCAGTTCCAAATTTCAGTTGCATTAATTAGATATTTTTCTTTGCCTTTTTTTTTTTTCACCACATTTCACTGCAAATTCAAGACTGAATAGAATTTGATTAATGAGAATTTTGATTGGACAATATTTATTTAACATCATGATTATAATAGGGATTAAAACTTGCAATTTATGTCACAAATGAAGAATCTAGTGTCAATATCCACATTTAATTTTAAGTTATTTTTTTTTTAAAAATCCCATTTTAAGAACTAGGATGAGAACATCTGCTATTCAGAATTAGACAATTTATATGCAAAGGACTATGGGGTTTAAGAGACTACAATCTCTTAATTCTAAAATAAATATTAACATATTTTGACAACTGCAATGGACTAGTTACAATAAATCCATGATATTAGTAACAAGCTAGGAACTGCTTTAATGAAATTTTCTTTAACCCGCAAGAACTCGCACCGGGTATGACATACCCAATCCATTTTCATTCAATGTTTTTGTTATCTTCTTATCGGATTAGGCCGAAATTTCGTGTAGCTGTATTCAAGGTCACATTCTTTCAGCGTGGTAAAAACTAAGTCTGCTCAATAAATAGATTTTGAGAAAAATATTTCGACGGGTATGTCATACCCGTGCGAGTCCTTGCGTCAGTCAGATCTTTCCTTTTTTTTCTGTCAGTTTAGTGCATCATGGTGCGATTTTGGAATTACGACGAGGAAATAAAACAATTGCGACACCTTTTAGAGACTGTTTCTAATGATAATGAAGCTTTATCCCAAGATAATGATGCCTCTGAGGATGTAGAATACTGTAGCAATCACGATTCTTCTACTGAAATTGAGACAGAAACCGAAGATAAATGTTCACTGTCAACAACCGATTTTTATATTGCTAAAGATAAACTTACAAAATGGCTGAAGAAAAAATACCGGCAAAATATAAGAAAGCCTTCAAGGAACGTAATTACTAAGCTTCCATGTAATACAAATTATTCAAAAGATGTCGCTTCTCCCGTAGATGCATGGAATGTTCTCTTCAATAGCAACATGCTAAATATGATGGTGCCTCAAACAAAAACAACTTATTCAAGCCCTTCAATGGAACTGGAAATCACTAATAATGAACCGCCTGCAAAAAAACTCAAGACAAAATATAAACGATGTTAAATTTGCCCAAGTAATGCGGACTGAAAAACAAAGTTTATGTGCCAAAAATGGGAAAAATGTCTGTGTTGAACATCAGTATGTAGTTTGTAAAAATTGTCTATAAAAATGTAAGTATTATTAAAATTCACTAAAAATCTTTAATTTATTATCTTATGTTCTTTAGTTAAGTAAGGTTTGCATATAAACAATATTAATTTATATTTAAATAGCAGAAATGAACTAGGGTATGAGATACCCGGCGCGAGTACTTGTGTTCGAAATTGGGCGCAAGTGCTCTCGGGTTAAACAATAAAATACCTTTCATTTGGATAAAAGAAAAGTATTTTACTCACTCTGAGGGTAACATATTTTAAAGTTTTATTTTAACAATAAGCAAATACAATCTTCCTGTTTCACTTAAGATTATCCTTGGAGTCAAGCAGCAGGGGTGAATCTATCCTACCTTTCTTGAAAATATGAAATTTTTTAAGTACATTCTAAAATATGATATAATTATTACACTCCATAATCATAATATATATAAATATATTCCTTCTATAGTAATGTAGTATTAGCCAAGAGCAACATTTGTCAAATGAATTGTGATTTCCTTTTTATAATGCACAGCTTTGCAAAATCTATAACCATAATTTTAGTTCTTTTTAAACTAAACAAAACAAAGAAACAAAAATATTTAGAATGTCATGCAGCTAATTAACAATTATGTAACTCTTCCCTTTCTCTCAACATGTACCAGAAAAAGAAAAGGATGACAGTAAAACTGAAGCATTTAATTAATTTTTCATAAAAAATAAAACTAGGTTGCTTAAAGATACCATGGGAGCTATCATTATTAATAGCAGTTCTGTTTTACATTCTAATAATTTTTTTAGACCCACACACATAATTACATTTACACATACATATATAGATAGATATGTCTGGTCAAGTTTTGAACAGTTCTTGTTATTGAAGTACTATGATATAAATTAACTTCTCATTGCCTAGTTCAGAAATTTTAATTTATTTTGTGGGAACATTGTTTCTTTTGAAAAAATACTAACTTCGAATAATGTAATTGATTTTTTTGTCAATGACAAGTTTAGGGGCCCAGGGTTGCCCAAATTGGTTGGCAGATCTGTACTGTCCATCCAGTGCGTAGGCCTACATGAAACATACACCGAACAGGGGAAATTAACCTTTGCCTGAGTTTGCAGGAGTTGCTACACAGTGCTGGTCTTTGGTGATTCATGGGCCAATATGTGAAAGCGGAGGGGCCCGAGGTGGTTAAATGTCAATGACAAAACAGTCACCAAGCATAGGAGGCTACAATGGGCCATTTTATCATACATGCAGATGAAAACAGTAATTTAAACTTCTCGTTTCTGAAAAAAGCATTTCATGAAAATCAAAGTCAACAGCCACATTATTTTTAAAATTTACTCCTCCTTCCACCAAACAATGAGGACATAATTTAGTGGAGCTTCTTGGGAGGTTACTCTAAAGAGCATAAGGGGAGCAAAAAAAAAAAAAAAAAAACTAAACAGGTAGGTGCAATCTACGATTTATATTCAAAATGTACCAAATATACACAAACAGATAAGTAGGACACCAATGTTCATAAACAATATTTTAAGAAGCCCAAAATTATCAACATCATCCATTATAGAATAGCTCATATTTCATTGGAAGGAAATACCCTTACAGTTAACTCAGTCTTATCCTTTAACCCTTTCGGGACGAGTGTGTCACATATGCAACGGCAGCAAACGTTATCTCACAGCCGGGTGTCTCATATATGAATCACCGTTTAAAGTGACTCTGCAGACAGGTGTACCATATATGACTTTTTAGATAGAACAGAAATTATTTTTTCTGGCCACTAGATGTAGCCCTATGTCTGTTATAGTGATATTTATCGCAGTGACGTATGTTGACCTTCATTCCTGTGCAGTATTTTATATTTTTGGTAATTTGTTTTGGAATGACGCCGATATTGATGAAAGCTGAGTAAAGTAAATAAAGAGTCGGCTTTTTAACTTTGTCAGATGATATAAGCAAGTGATGTATTTTCGATGCTACGGAATATTTTTTCTGTTTCTGTTTTTCTGGCGATACAGAGATAGATGGTTTACATTTTAGAAGTTTTATTTATTCCTCTGGTATTTTGGCTAGCGTTGAGAGGCATATTTTGTATCGTTTAGCAAACAATTTTTTACTCCATTATGGCAACACAAAAACAATATTTATCAAAAGAGGAATATACACAGATGCTACATTAGTAAACAGTCATAAAAACCTCAAAACAGCAGCAGACATTCTATTCGTGTGAGATATGCAACGTAGGTCTTTGCATACACCCATGTTTCAAAGAATATCATACACTGTCTCCTTTTTGAAACATTGCTCCATTTTAGTTGTTTTCATGCTGGTCTTTTTATGAAAGAGATTTTAAATAATTTTTAGTTTTATTAATGTGTTGTGTGATATAAAATCTGATTGTTTGGATATTTTTTCATTTATATTTAGTTGTGGTAAGTCAAAAGTTTTATTGTTCTCGAATTTATTTTATAAAATTTGCAAGGAAAATATAATAATAAAGTATTAAAATTAATTCTGATAACTACCTGAGTGCTCCTCTCATAATGTACCAAAAATTGGAACAATTGGACAACAAATTTAATTTCTGCAAATTTTTTTCCAAAGTTAGGCTTAGCAGCACAAATTGTCTGTCCCCAAAGGACAGTGTATCTTGTTAGCGTGCCATCCCGAGAGAACAGTTTGGTGACTGAGGCGCCCGTCTCGAAAGGGTTAACAAATATTATAGAAAAATTATGAACTATCTAAATATACACTAGAGAAATGGCGCATCCAGGGGGTGGGCTAAGGGGCCCTCCCCCTCTCCCAAAGAAATAGAAATTGCATTATGAATATTGAATTTGCATTATAAATATTTTTACCCATTGAACTCCCCCCCCCCCCCCAAGATTAAATCCTGGGTGCATCACTGCAATAGAATAAATATTTTGAAACACAAAGATATTAAAATTTTTTTAAGACTCTACATAATAGGATGATGAAATAATGGTGTAAACATTGGTGTTAATGAGTATTAAAAATTCTTTTTACATACCAAAAAATTGTGGAACTGATGATTGTGGCACATCTGGTCTTATCACTGGTTCAGGGGACTTAGCACTAGAAGTAGGAGTTGTATCTGTACCTGTAAAGCATTTATTAGATTTTATCATGCATTTGTAATTATTATTAGATTTAAAATGATGTATTTATGTGACTCTATAAAGTAAAAAATAAATCAAATTTTAAACACAAAAAGATAAATGTATCATAAGTATAAAGCTATCACAAACAAACAGTGAAAAATTCGGTTCATATTATGTAAAATAACTTTGATAACATCGTAAATTTATTAATAAGACAAAAGTAGCAAATCTTTCTTATTAAAAGATAACAAAAGCCTTCCAATAAACTGATCCTGTAAATAATTCTTACACAGTTCATACTCATTTTAAGAAAGTAAAATTAAGGCATCTTTAATTACTCCAAATAATTTTTTTAGGATCATGCATAAAAGTTTTTATCTATTTTTCCACAGATTTAAGCATACATATTTAGTAATAATGCATTACATCATTATTTTCTTTTAATGCAATAACATTTTTAAAAAATTCAGCATAAAAAAACACCTTTAGTTATGTTAATTTTATTCTTATGAACAAGAATTGAATTAACTGTTAAAATTATGAAATATATTACCTTAAAGCTATTTTGCACCTTACCAATTAAAAGTCAACACTTGATTCATATTTTAATTTATCATATTTTACAACTCCAGCAAAATTAACCTCGTTGAAAAAAAAAAAAAAATCTGAACACCATTTCTTTGTTTTGAAAGGTTAACTTCTAATAAATTACATTTCTGAAGAAGCCAATCTTTATTAAAATACTTTTACATGGTCAATTTCAAAAAGATGGTATTCTCCAATTAAATTCTTAAGTGCTGAAACTTTTTGAAAATATTAAGGAATAGTTAGTAAAATCGAGTAATTTTAAACGGTCTTGAAAATGAAATTCAAATTTAAAGAGTTTTTCAGCTCATACGTATCATGCATTACTACAAACTTTTTTTGGAACTAGATCAAAAATATTTTTTAATGTCAATTTAATGCTACTACTAATATTACAAAAATCCTCATTTTAAAGCAAATTCATAAATGCAATTTTCATTGTAAACATACGGATAAGAATAATTCACTAACTTAAATTTATCAATTCAGTCGGATGTTAATCAAATATTTCAATGACCTATGTAGGCTATAATTTTTTCTCGAAATCTCTATTTACTTAAATAATATATACTTAGATAAATTCTCTATAAACCAAATGGTGCAAAGAGGTGAAACATGAATGCTGCAGGAATTGCATGAATATCTTTTATGGAGAAATATAAATATGTAGAATTTCAATACAATCAAGAATTTTAGAAAATTTTATTAAACTTCCTGACACAAAGAAGAGTAAGGTTTTATTCAATAAATATCTTTGAGGACATGGTAGGAAAAGGTAACAGTTTTAGGGAAGGGCGTACTGTTTCTTAGAGATGCTCGCTGAGAGCAAACTAAATATATATCAGAAGTTTTTTTTTTTTTTTTTAAACTGTAAAGTAATGTATATTTGTCCTACATACAATGCACATGTAGCCTCTCAACACCAGTTAAATGAATATAATACTTTTAAATGAAAAGTCCTGACTTATGTATCACAATAGTAAAAAAGAATACAGCATATATATATTATAATAATAGGAGAAATGATAATAAAGATACAAAATAGTAAAATGAATCCCATATTAGTTATTTGTACATCAGATAAATGTTTTTGGCAAATTACAAAATGTCAATGATTAAAATTTTGTATGCCCGAAATCAGCCTTTTAAATACATATTACATAACCTATCAAATGCTATATACACTGGCATACTATACAGCTACAATTTTTTTTTTTTTTTTAAACTTGTTTCACTGTTCAGGCTTAGCTGCTGTTATTTTAATGATTTAAAACAATAAAAAAAATGTAAAAGGACATCTAACAAATTCTTTTCTAACAACAATAGCAGCAACTGTATGACACCAGAAACTAAACGAAAAAACTTTTCTTCTGAACAAAAGTAGTCTGCTTGAAGCTTTGCTTTTTTTAAAATTCTAAATTAATGCAATTAACACTTTGTGTACCTTTTCATGACAGGAAAATACTTCACATTAGAAAATTATGAGGTGAAAACAGCTAGTTTTAGATGATTTGAGCGTTTAAATTACCTGATTGAGAGACCTAACATCAATTATTAAATTGTTCTCTCCTGTGAAATGCTCTTTTCCCCTTCTGAGTTATGTTTTAGCGACAAGCCAAGTTAGGTGTGAAAGACCAAAGGAGAGTTGCCTTATTTCCTTATATTGTGGAAATAAATTTCAGTCTCACTAGAATAAGTAGCTTCATGCCAATTAATTTTCAGAAGGTAAAAATGAGGGTTAAAGGTGTTGACATTTTGTAATTTATACTTTTATTATAAAAATCCCTGTTTTGACATAGTTGAAAAAAATTCAGCTCTTACTGTTATTGCAATGGACTGTAATAGCTTTATAATATTAAAATTAACATGAAGGTATTTTGAAATTTTGTAGTTTTGAAGCAAAATATTTTGTGCAAGCACATGGCAGAGTAAAATATAATTTTCAATAATTTTAAAAAGAAAATGAAATGACTATATTTAATATTTTTCTGTGGGTTACGAGGATGCAGTTCTGCAGCCAATAAGCAAAAGCTGCCACTGTAGGTATACATGTTAGAATCACTTTTATCTTTAAAATAAAAAATCTAGCTGCATCAACAGAAACTCCATTCAGCCTTATAAGAAATATAACTTGATTTGTTAAGTCCTCTTATAACAAAAAGTGATTCCAGGGCTCTAAAATATTAATACAGTAACACAACTTTTTAGAGTTCTTAAAGAGTTTTACTTAAGAAACACATATTAAAATTTTAGATAAATATTGACAGCAACATTATTTGAAGTCATTCAATCATTGAAGTATAAAACTTTTCCTGACCTCTTGAAGCACCCCTATCTGAGTGCTGTTGAGCCTGGGTCCTTTGTTCTGGCTGACCTCTACCTCTGCCACGACCTGTACAAAGAAAAATTTTTATATTTAATAACAAAAAAGAATAATAAAGATGTATGACTTAAAAACACTTTAAAGTAATGCTCTTGACTTTTTATCGTAGAATTCCCTATCACAAACTTAAATATCAGAATTTTATTAAGAGCTATTTTTGTATTTCTGTTACAAATTCAATAGATAATTTTCTTTCTAATGTTATGCCAAGACAAATTTCTTCACACTATGATTCCTTTCTCAATTGATGATGACTTATATTCCATACAGCTTTATTAAAAATTAACATTTACTTCAAAAGGGTGATTCACGTTTTTTTATAGTGTTGAGAAAGTGATAACATAAAATAATACTCTTATGAAAAATAAATGTGGAGAAACTTGTTAGTTGCTTAACAATTAACTTTTACTCATCGACTGATTAGTAAATACGATGTAGTGAAATCCACAATTCATCAGTTAAACACAAGTAGTGACTTCAGTATCTTTCTATCATTTAACAAGTGACCTTGAATCTTGAGAAAATATAACAATGCACACAATGTAGCATTTTCTGTATGCTTCCTCCCTATTTTGATTTTTTGAAAGACTATTTGAAATACAAAAGTAATCAGAAAACAGAGATAAGCAAAAATATATACATTTCCCCCCTTGTATGTGTGAAGGGGGGGGGGGGGAGGAGACTTAAAACAAAAAAAAATTAAAATTTTACACAGTATTGTACCAATGTTTAGGTGAACCAAGTCCACCTTTTGACTACTTCATACTAACACTGCCATGATACAATAAAAACATATTTTTTTCATGCAATAGTGAACCAAGTTTGTCCTATAAATTTTAACAATCAAATGACAACAGTTCTATGTATCACTGAATGACAACTGATTTCCTTTCAGAGCAATAGTGGACTAAGTCCATTTTCTTAGTTGTGAAGAAGGACTTGCTTTAGTAGGTGTATTCTGTAATTTATTTTATTGCCCTGAACTTACCCCTCAGTCAGTTTTGGAGAAACTATTTATATCATTTAGGAAATTGCCAGACTATTCTAAACAGAACATTTTCATGCGTGAGTGAGTACAGAGCTCAAACTAAATGTCCAAAGGATGTCAGTGGTTCAGATAAAAAAAAAAAAAACTATTTGAAAAAGATGAGAATTTAAGAGTTTACAAAAATTTTTCTTCTAGAATATTGAGAATAAGTTAGGAAAGATTCTATAGACAGTAAAAAGAGGTTTTTGGAGTGATTGACAGAAGCGGTAAGGCAACTTTAAATATAATTTAGATGATTCTGATGTTGCCTACATCAAATCTTTCCCTTGCAACAAGAGTTTCTACTGATGAAATGGTTACAATAACAGAAAGTATCTGTATACTAACCTTAACATTAAAAAAAAATATTAAAATAAATGTATGATCTGTATGTTGCAATGAAAACAAACAGCCATTGAAAGAAAAATAGTATTATCAAGCATTATAAAAAAAATTCAATTTATACTTTAAAGTTCCTTCAAAAGAGTTTTAAAGGTTCTGTGATGAACTTATGCATAAAATAAAAAATTAAGCATGACCGCGGAAGAAAAAACAACAACACTTGAAGTGGAAAAGGAACTGCATTGGGTTCATGCAGAGAGAGCAAGACAGGTCCTTAACACTTCAGTCATGCATGGGTATAGAGTACAACATTTTCGTAATTGACAATGGTTTGTTTTTACATGTATGTGATGAATGTTTTAAGCAGTTTCTATTTATAGCTACACCCTTTCTAATGCAGGTATGATTTTCTGACCCCTTTATTCCTTTCCCTTCATTGTTAGTCGTGATTTAACCATGGTAAACCAGTGATTATACTGGATAACAATATGACAAAAGCAGGAGTTGATGCAGTCGATCAAATGTGCAAATGTGGAAAAAATCAAGGTGACTGTTCAAAAAGTGAATCTTGAGGCTCATCAAACAGCCTAACTTTTTGAAATTTTCCAGCATGTTGGCTACAATAGAAATATAATGTGGGTCCTTTTTGTTGACCAAGAACTTGGTCACAATCTGCTTGAATGATACACAAGCCTCCCTCTCTTTTAAAGTCATTTTGATTCAAAGTTGGGATCGAACATAATTTTTCGGATGTCAGGCCCAACAAACATGCCTTTTTCCAATTTTGCTTCTGATAGATGAGGAAACTTCTCACAGAGATACTTGAAACATTCTCCATCTTTGGATAAGGCTTTCACAAACTGTTTCTTTAGGCTTAATTTATGTGTAGAGGTAGCAGCAGAATGTTTTCCGGGTCCACAAGGTTCTTACACAGAATGTTCTTCTCTGCAGCCTTTAAAGATTTTCTTTCAGGCCAGATTTTTCTGGACCAATGTTGATCCCTTACCCCCACCGTCTCATTCACATAAGATACATAGGAATTTGGTAAAGCCACATTGCTGGAGGTCAGCTTATGGCATTGAATTTGCTAAAAATGTCGTTTCTTTAAATATTGAGTGTTGAAATGTGAAAAAATGGAGGGTGATAGGGCTTTTTTATTGTCCTATTCGGTTTCAGTGCACTAAAAACCACAAGAATAAGGCAAATATATTCAAAAAGTTTTTTCATCGTTGGTCTGTGTAATCATTCAACTTTGAGATCAATTTTCTCAGGACTGACTCTCATGGACCTTGTTTACTCTAACCCTTCTGCAGGCACGCCCGTGTACAAAGTGCAACATTTTCATAATTTTGAATGGTTTGTTTTTACAAGTAAGGTTTGAATGTTCTAAGCAGTTTCTATTTAGAGCTACACCCTTTCTAATGCAGGTCTGATTTTCCGACCCTTGTATTCCTTTCCATTCATTGGTAGTCGTGATTTAACCATGGTAAACCAACGGTTATACTGGATTACGATATGACAAAAGCAGGAGTTGATGTATTCGATCCAATGTGCAGCTGTTACACGGTATCCCACATATCATGAAGATGGACAGTCCGATTATTTTTTAGGTTTTTGGACATAATAGGTATCCATTTGTAAGTTGTCCTTAGATCCAATAAACCAAACCGTATTGAAATAAGGTGACTGTATCTGCATTCTTTGGCCTTTAATTATAAATATATCTCAATATCATAAACATAATAAAACTCAGAATTATTATTTTCAATTTGAAAAAGAAAAAAGTTTATTACAAAAGGAATAATCAATGTTGAAAGAGACGTTGCACTTTGTGCCATGAGTGTCTGCTGGTGTTCTAACAATTGGCACACCCGCTGAACCCTCCATACATTGAGTCAACCTGGATTACATCAATCTTCTCTATGGCAGCCAGTAATGCCCCCCCCCCCCCAAAAAAAAAGTGGCCAGCTAGGGATGATTCATTGTATAAAAATACTATATTATATATATCGTCCTGATAATGAGTATTATAATGCTATTTTAAATATAGCAAATAAAAACTATTCTCTATTAACATTCTATAATAGATAAAAACAGAAACATTTTACTACAAAGGTAAACTTTATCCCAAACTACACCCTTAAAAATAACATATTCCTTAATATATATTTAGTAAATATAGTAAGTACAATACAATATGTACACCTGTATAATATTTATACATAAAATATAAAAAATCTCAAGCCTTAAGCATGGCATATTAAATATACAGCATAAAATTTTAAAACATATCTTTTCAATGATAAATTTATCACAGTGATGATTAGGTTCAAAGAATTACTTAAATTACAAAGAGCTGAATAAAAAGAGAAAACCTTTAAAGGATTAGGTAAACTATCAAAGCCTTTCAAAATGAAATACAAATATTATGACAATATATAAAATAGAAATTTCTTTGAAAAAAAAAAGAAATTAGATTATAAAACATTAAATGAAAAACTTCTGCCTTTGACATTTCCTTGAAATGGTTCCCTGTCACACTTACTTCTAAACAGAATTTATTCTTAATAGATGTCGATGCAATGATCAGACATTGCACTGAAATCTATTAAAGAGAGAATTATAGAGAAAACTATGTAATAGAAAGTTATACACTTATCACTTTTTGTTACACTTCTAAGTTTAACATAAAATGAACCATCTTTACATTTCATTTAAGATTAAAGCAGAAATACATTATAGTTATAAGAAAAAATACCTCTGCTGGACTCTTCTTCACGACCAGGCCTTCGCTCACCTTCTGGTCCAGGAACATTACTTTCTCCAGAACTACCTCTACCTCTACCACGACCTAAAGAAAATCATACAATCATTAATTTGACAGCTAAGTACTAAGTTCAGTATCTGAAAAATGAATGTAACATTAATCAGTTTTACATTCTACAATTATGAGGAGACACATCACAAAGATGTTTAAAAAGTCTTAAAAAATCAGAATGATCATTAAGATAATCCCATACACCTTTAATACAATTATTTTTCTTAAAATCAAAATTACAAAAATAGGTTATTCAATGTATGATTTTTTTTTGTTTACTAGAAAAGACAAAACTATTGAAATTAATTGTCTCTTTTTCCAGCAAAAACAATTATAGTTTTAAATGATTGGATACCATAAATTATATTGAAAGTAAGTGAATATATGTAAAAAATTTCAATGCTAATATCCATTACACTTTTCAACCTTTATTAAAGACAAAAAAAGAAAAAAATCAATAGGAGACATGCAGTTCAGCACAAATTCCACCTTAGAAATACTAACATTTGCTTTAAAAGGACACACATACATATACTGAGTATCTATCCTTTAAAAATCAAAACTACAAATACAGAAAAAATATACAGGGGTAATATTTCTGATATACAGCAACTTATTTAAATTAATAGTAGATAATTTGCAGATTTGGCCATGTACATAACTAGTTAACATGCATGCCAAAATAAGTCAACTTTAAATGAAATATCCATTATAAAACTGTTTATCTTCTATTCTTGTTATAACAAATGCACATAGGCCATTTTGGTGATCACAGTAATATTTCAAGAGCTGCTAATATTTTTTTAGTCTTACAGCCAAACAATTTTATAAACTCTGAATATTTAGATTTAATGTGGTACTGATATTTCACAGTCTAAAAACTATATTACACCAGAAGCCTAGTTGTTCGTGTTGGTCCTAGATATTGCTCAAATAAAGAGCAGGGGGAGGACTGTCTAACCTATTTTGAAAAGAACTCTTCAAGTCACTTAAGAGATTTATCGGGTATCCCTGCTAATGACAGACAACATATATTCTAGTCTAACTGGATACTATCATTCTGCACTTATTTAAGAAAATAGAGATTGCAATTCCCTAATGCTCAGGATAAAAATAAATACCAGATGTCTCAGTAGCCATGATATATTTAAAATGTCATGAAAAACAGAAATACAAAAAGTTAAAATCCATAAAAAAATTTCTGGAGAACAAAACTACTTAATCCACCCTGTTTTTTTAGATATGCAAAGTGAATCACAAGACCTGTAAAGAAGCATCTGCTTAACAAACAAGGAATCTGAGGATTGTAGGCCAATGTTATGAAGCATAAGATGGGAATTTGAGCAATAACTCAGTCAAATTACACCGCTGTTGGCACTGAAGAATTATTGAACTTGACCTAACATGAATATATCTCTCTCTCTCTTCCTTCACACACTCACTCTCTCTCACATAGAGAGAGAGAGTGCTTTTATATATATAAAAAGGAAATAAGGGTGGGTATACCATGTTTTCTCAAAGGTGTGTATTTTTAATACCGTGTTTTCAACTTCAAAAGAAATTTATAGTTTAGCAATATTTTAAAGGTCATTTTTTTCATTTTGAAATTTATTAGAGAAATTTGATAAAATAAAATAATAAATCTATAAATTCTAATTCTATTTATTGATTCAGAAAACTAAACAAAATTTTATAATAAACTCCAAATCTGACTCATGCCTTCAAGATGTTCAATGTCTCTGTTTCTTTCTTTGCTATTTGCATCTATTGGTGAGTGATGTCCAAAAAGCAACGAAGATTCTACACATTTTGTTGGATTGAACGGACATAGAAGAGGCGCAACAATTTTGATGAACATCACTGCCGATGTTGTTTTAGTCAACAATAAAGTTCTCAAAGAGGTTACAATAAGGTTCAAATGTGAAAAACCTCTTTCACATGTACTTTAAGGTATCAGAATCATATCCAGATGGTATATTAATTGAAAAAATCCTTCTGGAGTTATTTTTTCCTCCATGTATTCTCGGAAACTCCGTATCATCACCCTTTCCCCAAAGTCTTCTCATTCAAATGAAGTCTCCTAGATAAATTCCTTATTTCTGCCTCCAAAATGTCAAATGATTTAGAACCTCTGGCTACCATTTTGGATCTAGTACTCTGGCCCATTTAGGTAAATCAGCATCTTCATCATCTAGTAATCTCTTTTCCATAAATATTTTCAGATTTTCATAAAATGGAATAGGACATATTGTAGGGGTCCCCCTTTCTATCTTTCTTGTATATGGGAATCTTCTAAGACATTTGGCAGCAGTAGTGCCTTTTTTCATAATATGGTCTAGGACAGGGGTGGGCAACCTTTTTGAGAGTGTGTGCCAAAATCGGCCAAATCTCTAACAAAAAAATTTTCCACGTGCCAACCGAAATTTCTTGAGGACATAGTTGATATTGTAATATTTGATTTGTAAATGATTATGTAAAGCATGTATTGAAAACATGATTGAATGAAAAATATTATGACAGGTCTTTGCGAAAACGCTTATTGTGTATATTTTTTATTAGCTTGTAAGAATAACTTCCATATATATTCACATAATTTAAAGGCATTATTAGCATCAACACAAAAATTTAACACTAACTATTATTTTTTTTCAATTAAGTAGTCATTAAATTTTTCTAGTTATGCAATTGTATGAATAAAACACAATAAAAGGTTATTACTTAAAATTCTTTTGCTGATTTTAAATCCCTTATAAATGATGTATAAAAAAGAAAATATATTTATTTACCTTCTAAACTATATTAACTATATTTCTAAACTATATTCAGTGGGCGCGCCAATTTTTGGAACACCAGGCATGTGTGGCACAAAGTGCAACGTCTCTTTCAACCTTGATTATTCCTTTTGTAATAAACTTTTTTTTTTCAAATTGACAATAGTAATTCTGCTTTTTATGACAAGATATAAAATGCTGATAATATTGAGATATATTTATAATTAAAGGCCAAAGAATGCAGATACAATCGCCTTATTTCAAAACTGTCCGGTTTATTGGATCTAAGGACAACTTGCGAATGGATTCCTATTATGTCCAAAAACCTAAAAAACAATGAAATTGTCCATCTTCGTGATATGCGCGATACCGCGTAATAGATGCACATTTGATCGACTGAATCAACTCCTGCTTTTATCGTATTGTAATCCAGTATAATCGTTGGTTTACCACGGTTAAATGACAACTACCAGTGAATGGAGGGGAACACAAGGGTCAGAAATTCAGACACCTGCATTAGAAAGGATGTAGCTATAAATTGAATCTGCTTAGAACATTCAAACCTTACATGTAAAAACAAACCATTCAAAAATTACGAAAATGTTGCACTTTGTACACGGGTGCGCCCTCTAAAAGGTTAAACAACCCAGAGCCTTTGAAACTTTCAAAAGAAAACATCAGATAGTACTAGAAACAGAAAACTTGTTGACTCTTTTTATATATTGTCAGTGGGACTTCTGCTGCTGTAGAACTGGTGGCAGAAATTTTACATCGGTTTATATTTAGTAACCTTGAGAGATATGTATGCACTACTAGTTTCATCCGTCAGACCACCCTGTTACGAAACTTAACGAAGTTAATCAATGAGAACAAACTTTCACAAGCATATGTAGACGAAAATATGAATAGTAATACTGCTGCAAAGTTTTTCAAACAGACATAATTTTCTGAAATAGTCCTTATCCTTAATCCTGCTGGAATAGTCCAAGTCCTTAATACTTCGGACAAGGACTTGTTTCATGTGCCAGAAACAAGTCATCGGCGTGCCACGTTTGGCACGTGTGCCAAGGGTTGCCCACCCCTGGTCTAGGATATATTTGTCTCTCTTCAAATATTTGAGCAAGACATTTAATACTTTTATTCCCACAATACAAACTTATATTGCATTCTTGTAAATTCAAACTTAGCTTAGAAAGCTCTTGAAGAGCATCATAATCAATTACATCAGTGGAGTTCATTTTAGATCTAGATCAAAAATGAACTCCACTGATGTTACTTTCTTCAACAAACCTTTATACATACATGTCTTTTTTGTCTTTGAAAGAATCATTCTTAGCAATTGTAAAATGATGTACCAAACAGCCGAAACTGGATGAAAACTGGATGCTGCGCATTAAGTGCTTAATATTCATCTAATTTTCAAAAGATGCATTTCCAGTGATTTAGCACAAGTTTGCAATGCTCGACTATTTCTTGGTGACTCATGGCCAGGGGCAAATTTACATATTTTTATGCCCTAGGCCAGTGGTCGGCAAACCGAGGCTCGCGAGCCACATGTGGCTCTTTGGCCCATTGAGTGTGGCTCTTTCACAAAATACCACGTACAGTGCGATTGAAACTGGTGTTCTTATTTCTATTTTTACATACTTGGTGTTTATGTATCTTTATATTTAGGCGAGTGCTCTGAAGTGACTTAATGAGAAAACATTTCCACAAAGATTAAATGTCAACGCTTATCGTCAAGTCGTATCTTTGCATCGTGTTCTACAATGTATTACTTCCGAGCGCGTGTTCCCACAGGAAAGTCTAGACTAGTCAAAATGTCTTCGAATATAACCAACTAGCAAGTCGAAGATCTTAAGTTGGTTTCATCTTTATCAATAGCAATTGACGAGTCTTGTGACATAAATGATACAGCGCAAGTTTCACTTTTTGTACGATTTAGTTCATCTACAGATCCTAAAGAAGAACGTTGAGGATTATTGCCACTCAAAGGTCAAACACGTGGAGAGGATATAGAAAACGCTGTAATTCAGTGCATTGAAAAACATCATATTCAACTCTGTAAAATTGTCTCAATTTCAACAGACGGGGCGAAAAGTATGACAGGCGTAAGAAACGGGTTTGTTGCTATTGAAAGGAAAAATTAATCACAATACTTACTTACCATTGCATCATTCCTCAATAAGTGCTTTGTGCGCAGACATTTCCAGAAGAAATTTGCAAAGTTATGGAATTCGTGATTAAGATTATCAACTCCATTATAACTAAAGCTCTTAATCATCGACAATTAAAAGAATTTTTAGGTGAAATGGAGAGTGAGTACGCTGATCTTCTGCTGCATAACAAGGTACGTTGGTAATCAGGAGGAAACTTTTTGAAACGTTTCGCTTCCTTAAAAACAGAAATTAAAGCATTTCTCCTTGAGTAGGGTGTTTCACTATCCAGAACTAACGAACGATCAATGGATCCAAAAAATTAATTTCATGGTAGACGTTGCGTCTCATCTACGAGTCCGTATATCAGCTTAATCGTAAACTACAGGGGAAAGGAAACACACTTTTTTGATGTTAGAAGTTATTTCATTCGAAAACAAATTATCTCTTTTTGCTCAAGATTTTGATAAATCAACTTTGATTCACTTTCCAAGCCAATTGAAACATTGCCAAGAAAATAATTCTGATATTGATATTTGCTATTTGGAAACAACGCTTTTAAATATGAGGGAAGCTTTTCTCAACAGGTTTCAGGAAGTCAGAAACAGCAAAGCGACGTTTGCATTTCTAAAAAAACCCTTAATGGTACTGTAACAGAATTAAATTTTTCTCCCTTTAATATCGACATTGGAAACTTTGAAATGCAATTGATTTGAAAAACAAAGAATTGTGGAGCTCGAAATTTGAACGTCTTTGTGCTGATATAGAAATTTATCTATCTATATATTATTTCTAAAAGGTGTTTTTTTGTTTTCTCGCTTTTACTCCCTTCAGACTGAACCATAATCGATAAATGAGGTACCATTTTAAAGACTAAGTTCTCCTCCTCTGACGAATTGCTGATTCAGAATGACACATTGTTTTTTTGTTAAAAAATCGAAGTGAAAAATTGACTTTTGGCCATAAAGTTCTTTCCCTGGATGCGTCGAAACGGCACGGTCAAATAGTGTGCACAAAGAGGTTTTGTAACGTAAATATAACATTTTCCACGAGTTTTTGTCATAATTGACTTTTAATATTGTCTACAAATGTGTTTTGACGTATACATGTCTCATATTCCCCTGTTTTGTCTCATGCTTCACCTCCAATATTGTGGCCAAAGGCGTTTTGTAATTGGTTTTGTATTATCCTTACGCACCACTTGTTATTTGACAAATAAACAATTGCTACAAATGAACCGGCTCTTCTTTCATCCTACTACAAACCACCAACCCCGCTATAAAATTTATCGTAATTTAATCGCATGCGAAAGGGTCTCACGGGCCACCTAGTATTGAAGAAAAAAATATGTGAACTTAGTTCAAAGCACAAGTGGTCTGCTTTGAAAGACCTGGAGAAGATGTTGATTTTTAACACCTGGAATAGTATTCCTGACTCATACATATAATCAGATGAAAAAAAATAGCGTTTGCTGTTATTTTCTTATTTGGTTCGATAAATTCATACGAACAATCATTTTCAAGCATGAGTAAAAGTTTTCATCAAGAGTAAATTCAGATGTCTTATTGATGAAAACCTGAAATTGTGCCTAAAATTAAAAACAACAATATACAAACCCGACTTACCCAAACTTTCCAAGGAGATGCAAGGCCATTGTTTCCATTAGTGTTTGTATGTCATTGTCATGATTTAATTTTATGGATACCTTACAATTTAATTTTATCAATTAATAATATCGTTATTTAGTATGATATCGAGTTTTATTCAACGCACCTATAGTTTTACTATGGCTTAAAACTTTAAGTAAAGTTTATGAAGTTAATTTTAGGGATCGTTATGGAGTGAAATAAGATCTAGTGTCGAGGATTGAGAAAGGTATGTTGAGAGGATTTGGACATATAGAGAGGATGAACGAAAGGAGATAGACGAAATAAGTATACAAGGCGAGTATGTGTGGGAGAGTTGGAAGGGGTCGACATCAGCGAACGTACCTCAATCAGATTGGGGATTTTTTTTAGCAAAAGTCAGCTTTGGAGAATCCTAATTAAGTTAATAACAATGTACCTACCTATATAGTTTAAGTTTAAAAAATTTGGCTCTAAAAAAATAATTCAATCGTTGTACTGTTGATATTTGGCTCTGTTAACTAATGAGTTTGCCGACCTCTGCCCTAGGCCAAAGCACCATTTTGCGCCCCCTTCTTTCCATTTAAATTTTTGACTTATAACATTACATTTGATACATAGTAAGAGTTTTTGAAACATATATACTTAATAAACATTTGAATAACATATTTTTAATAAAAATTTTTTACATAATTTCTTCTAATTTATCTAAAAAACACAATTAAAATTTTTCCCTTTGGGCTTTCGCCCATGAAAATTCTTCAATAGTTTCATTGAAGTCAACAGATCTTGTTAAATCTGCTTGAATGCAAAGTGCCAAGGCATTTAGTCTGTCTTATTGCAGCAAAGATCTTAAATGATCTTTGATCCTTTTTAGTGCAGAAAAGATCTTTCTGTAGAGGCATTTGTGGCGGTTGTGCACACAAACATTCTCAATGTGATATCAACATTTGGATACACTGTTTGAAATCCACTTTCACGTAGCTACTTGCAAATTGCTAAGGGACTTTTCGAACCAATGTTACACAAAGTTATGTGAGATTTTAGATGTTGCAGTTCATCACATAATGCAGGCTCCAAATCATCTTTAAAAATTGCCTGTAATTTTCCTCCCTCTTCTTCAAGCACAGGAGAAATCAGTGACCAAATTTTCGTAATTCCTTTAAATTTTTCACCGAGCTCTCTATAAGTTTGTGACTTTTTCAAGCTCTGCTTTGAGTTTGTCCACAATCGTGAAATAGGTATTAACTCTAAAGATATCACGCCCGTTTAAATTAACTTCACATTCATGTTTTTCGTCAGCTTGTAGTTTTCTGAAAACCTGACACCTTTCATCACGCTCATAAACTTTCTTTTCAGAAATATCCAGAGCTTTGTTTTCATATATATCAAATTGTTCTCGCAGTTCTAACAACAATTTTACGAGTGACTGAAGAACTGTGGCAACTTCTGAAACATCAAGTTCTATGTTTTGTACATACTTATTGACTTGGTGAAGTCTAATCAGCACCGTTCCCCAAAACTGTGCCAAGAATATGGTTTCGAGCCTTTGCAACTTTGTTAGTAAACCTCTAGCTTTTGCTCTTGTTCCTGATTTTTGACTTTCGTCACTTTCAAAGTATTTTAGAGCTTTTATGACTGCAAACCAATATTCTTTTAATGCTCTACAAGCATTATATCTTGCCAACCATCGTGTCGTGGAGAGGCTTTTTGCAGTAAGGGTGCTATTTTTCCTCAATGCTTCCCACCTCGCTGTAGACGAGAAGAAAAAATTATTAAGTTCTTGAAGCAAATTAAAAAACGACATGGCTTCAATGCAGCAATCTACAGCATGTGTGCCCACTAAATTTAGAGTGTCCTGCACAAGGTATGAAGGATGCAAGAGGAGAAACTTCAAGTATCCTAGCCTGAAGACCTGAGTAAACACCAGCCATATTAGCTGCATTGTCATATGATTGACCACGACATGTCAAGATACCAAAGTGGAGATCAGTGACAGTCTTAATAACAGCTTCAAACATTTCATGGGCTTTGTGGCCAACGTTAGGTAAAAATTTTATAAATCTTTCAACAGGTTTCCCATTTTATTTCAGATATCGCAAAACAAACGACAGCTGATCCACATGCGAGATATCAGGAGTTGAATCTACAACAAGGGAAAAGTACTTTGATGTTTTAGCTTCATTAGCAATATGCGTTAGTACTTTTTTAGCTAGGAGCTCGATGAACTCATCACAAATAGTAGATGAGAGATTGGATGTCTGTCCACTACCTGGATTCCCGAATTTCCTGATTTGATCAGCCAAAAATGGATCAAACACAGAAATTGTCTCGAACATCAGCATGTAGTTGCCATTATTGTTAGAACCAATTATTTCATTTCTACCTCTAAATGGCAAGCCACACAAAGCAAAAGCTTTAATTACTACAACCACTCTGTGTAGCACATTTCTTCAGTATTCATTTTCTTGATCAACCATTTTAATTAGTTGTAGATCGATTCTTCCAAGTTTAGCTCCTCTATGTTTTAAAAAATGTTTGTTATAATATATACTCATGGCTCCTGGTGACCTGGCATCGAAAGGTTGCATTGTTCAAAGCAGAAATTTGAAAAGATATTTCAACAACACATTTACCCAACATTAAAAATCTAAGTTTTTATAATAATTTATCACAATTATCCCTTATTATTAATATAAAAGTTCATTTTATAAGGGATATAAAATGCATTTTTGCTTTTCAGCTAAAATTGATTGTTTCATGTTTATTCGGTAGTTTAGCTTCAAAAATAAAATAACAAAACTGTTTATCTTTAATTGCTTTTGATTTTACAGTTATTATATAAAATATCAATATTTTAAGAATTTATCTCGAAATACAACTCCAGATAAGTATAAGAAAAGGTTACTTTACTCTAACAGAGATTGCTTCATTTTGGAAATTCATTTGCAGAGCTTTAATTTTAATTAAAAGAATATACTTTGTTTTAAAAGACCTTAAAATGTGATTACAAACAATTTATAAATAAAAGTTTTTTTTAGTGAAAACTAGTGATTTTTAACACATATATTACCCTAGGTTTTGGAGGGTAAACTTGCTCCAGAACGTTATGTCCCTGTTTTAAATATTTGAGTTTAGACGAAGGTTACCCCGGATTTTCTTCCACATTGTTTCAAAGCTTAAATTTTTCCATTTAAAAACGAAATCAGAAAATTCTAACTTAAACATGGAATATTAGATAGGCCTCACTAGATAATTATATAAATATGCATACTATTCAAGTATGTGCGAGTAAAAAAATATATATGTTGTAATACACATATTGTGCATTTCTCAAATATGGATATATATATATATATAGCAATTGTACGAGTTAGTGTGTTAGAGAAGTAAGTTTTGCGTCTTCCTCGACAAGTTGAATAAAATATCTTATTTTCCTGACGCTGTAGCTCGATTGTTATTAGGTTTAGAAAAAAAGATGTAAATATAAGATTTGTTCAAAATTTGATCTTCTTTAAGATTGTAATTGCAATCTAAGCTCTAGAACCAACCATTGCCGAGATATTTGAAAACAAAACAAAAAAAAAAAAAAACCAAAAAAGTAAAAATTTGTTGTTTTGGGGCTACAGAAAATTCTGCCAAGGTCTTTCGAATTAGAAAACTCGGTTTTTCACTACTGGACTAAACATATACAAGTGGGGAAAAAAAATCATCTAATACCAGATCTTTTGCGTGGTAAGATGAACATAGCTACTGGGCTATAAGCTCACAACAACAATTTATGTTTTGTATACTGCAAAAGGTTGACAAAACACTCAGCCAAAATGAGATTGCAGATCACACTCTAACGGAAAAACAAGTCTCTTTCCGTATCAAAACCAAACACGGGCCCTGCCCTTTAACCCCTTGAGGCTCCATCCGTCCTCTCCTTCCTTTTAATTCCCTCTCAACCGGGATTGGTACACGGTCCCCTTACATGTTCACTTTTGGGAATTGTGATTTGCCCAACTTATAGCTCCTCTAAGGGAAAAATTTAGAAGAAAAGAACCGACAAATATTTCGGTTCCCTTTGACAAAATTAACTGTCTTTTTTCTAAGACGACCCATTCAGGTTGCAGACACTCTGGCGGTTTCCATATAATAGTCAATTTTACTTGAAAGAAACACCTTGCAGAGAAAGACACCCTAGTCTGGTGTTCACACAATGATTCTTTCACCTTGAAACAGTTTCTAAACCAGGAGCGTGCCATCGTTCCTTTGACAACGGGACAGCAATTACTGGACAGATGACGATGGGTTGGGAGTTTAAAAACCATTAGTCTTCTTATCGGACTGCCCCTGGTCTGAAATCTGTTTTTGGAGGAAAAAGCGAGGGCTGTTTGCTGTTTGTCAAATGTATCGAAAGATACAGCGGAAGTTGTCTTTTGTGAAGTTCAAGTCTGACTGCTTTCTGCAATCATTATCCCTTCAAATTGCAAGAATTCTTAACCTGCTTCTTGTTAACTCATAATGGATGTTTGGGAAAAGAATGAAAGAAAAAGAAGGAAAAAAATAATCAGTTGACGAAAAAGTTTTTCAAAATGCGTATATTGCGAATAACATTTTTAGCGATACTAAGAATATATAAATAAAAATGAGAAAGGAAAACAATTTCTTGAACTTTCTCATTTTATATCAATAAAAATTTTATAATTTTGTTGTTACTTCTAAATTTATGCCCTCTTAACGGCTGCGCCCTAGGACATGGCCTAGGTTGGCCTTATGGGAAATCCATCCCTGTTCATGGTAGAGAATACATAACTTCTCAATAAATGTCTTGAACCTGCTAATTCCAAAAATTCTCTTGACAACATCATGGACAGCAAATTCCAATCTATGACTGCCACAGTGCCATAGAATTATAGACAGAAATTTTTCTTTCAATAATTTCTCAACTCCACCATGAGATCCAAGCATTACTGCTGTGCCATCACAAGCAACAGAAACTAGATAATCATTCAGGTATTCTTTCGTCAATCCAATAGATTATACATGACAAATGAAATCGGAGAAAATCCCTTTCACTGTTTACATCATCTAACTCAATCAAGTCAGTAAATAAATTCAATGGAGCAGTCATTTCACAACTAGAAAGCATTAAATGGAAAGCAGAGTTTGGATTAAGGGATGTTGCTTCATTGAGAATTAACAACATTTTTGATTAAGAAGTTATGATTTTGCGGACCAAGTTTGTTCTCATTTACTTGCCAATGTTGATGCAAGTATTTATAGAGTGAAGCACTCATCCCATATCAACACCATTAAGTTCTTGCAAGTCAATTTCCATTTCAAAATTATTGAATTGATTACATTTTGCAACTTTGAGGCTGTGTAAAATATTTTGGCAGTTACCTCTTTTTGACAGGAAAGGGAAAACTTTCCCTAGTGTTTCTTTTTTTGCCTCTTCCAATATCTTATCCTATCGAGGGAGCAATTTATCATTCCACGATATTGCTACTCACATTGGCCAGATTCCAACGACTGTCATGTGAATATGGAATCAAAGTGTTCAGGAGGGTTATACTGAATGCCATGCAGGATCTCAACAGCCTCCTTACACCCAAGAGGACAGACATGTTGTCAGGTTGGCCTTGTAGGATTATACAGCCACATCACGGACTTTCAGTCAGGAAATGGGCTTGTTTGCAGAATGACAAGTATCCGCACAGTGAGATGACGTCTGGAGAAGCACAATCTATCTGCACGGTGACTATTATTGCAGCTGCCCTTGACACTGCAGCATAGAGATAAGTGGTGACAGTAGTGTACCCCAAAACAAAACTGGATAAGGAGAGGCACCATGTTGTACTTTCAGATGAGTCCCGATTCTGCATGCAGCATCATGATGGACGCATCCATATAGGGAGGCACTGAGAAGCATGCACATTGCCTGAATCACAGGCCTGCTTGAATTCGATATCATCATATGGGCCCTGCACCTGGTGTGATGGTATGGGCAGCCACTGGTTACATGACTCAAACACCTCTTAATCATGTCATCGGTAATCTGAACAGCCAGCGTTACATTTCTTGGATCTTAATGCCGGTAGTTGTGCCTTGTCTTTGAGGCCTCGGAGATGTCATCTTCCAAACAAGATAACTTAAGACTGCATGTTGCTCGTCGTGTCCTGACCTACCTCAACACCAACGGTGTTCGACTGTTGCCCTGGCTAGCACATTCTCCGGCGGCAGCTTTGTGTACTAATTTCCGACCCTGTATACCTCCAAACTGCCTACAGATTTAATGTTTTCTTTCTACTATATTGTATACGTCCAATAAATAAAAGTTTTGTTATTTGCTTTCCTTCCTGGTATTGCAATTTTAATGGCCAGCAGTGTATGTGTGTGTGTGTGTATATATATATGTGTGTGTGTGTGTGTAAGTAAGTATATATTTATATATATAGGGTAAGCCAAAGGTTCGTAAAAACTTTGAAAATTCATAAAAAAGGAAGAAATTGTGATAAAGAAGTGAGGTTTGCAAGAAATGACTCACAAGGAAGTCGGATTTTATTTTTACCAGCAAAATAAAAATTAGTTAAGAGTCACTGGTAGAAGATGCTGACTATCCAAAACACAATGAACAGGACAACAGTAAGTTAGTTCCATTTATTCTTGCCATAACAATTGTTCAACATGGCTTCCAGAACATAGTACGACACAACTAAGGTGACTCTTAACAGCTTGACCAACAACACCCTATCGTGTAATAACATTCTGAAAGAGAATGAGAAATCCTCATGTATCACAGTCTTTTATGGCAAGATTGATTTGCATAATTCTGCTGAATCTCTCATATGTCAGCACCATCTACCAGTGACTTTTTAAACTAATTTTTTGTTGTTGCTGCTAAAAAAAAATCCGACTTCTTTGTGAGCCCTTTCTTGCACACCGCACTTCTTTATCATAATTTCTTCCTTTTTGTATGAATTTTTAAAGTTTTTACGAATTTTTGGCTCACCCAGTGTGTGTGTGTAGATAAATATATATACAGTGAAAATATTCATGGATATTTGCAGTCCATCATAGTGAAGTTAAAACTTTTTCTCAGTTGACATGTAGTTAATGACAGAAGTGAAGCTGTATCAAGAATGAAATAAATGTATTAGACCAGAAAAGTTTAGAACATGTGCTCAGGAAATGTTGAAATTCTCAAATCACAAATTAGGAGGAAGATATATATATCATCGGTTTACAAAAAAAGTGATACTTTCCAAAAATCCTTATTTTTCAGGAGAACAATTTTAAAATATTGTTCTTACAGTGGCAAAGTGACACATTGACTCTTTACCGAATATTTTATGAACTATATGTCATTTTTTTCAGATAAAAGTAGATCTTTTCATTAATATTTTATATTATTTAACTCAAAAAGGAGAATTTTTGAGATGTGTCGCTTTTTTTTAGAACCAACGTTATATTTGGTTAACACAAGATGTTGATTTTGTATCAATTTAGCACAAATGGCACCAAGTTCACATCCCTGTATATTGTATTATTTTTTGGTTTATGCTAAAATAATTAGATGCAAAAAAGTATAATTATGTATATTTTAAATTGAAAGAAAATTAAAAATACTTTTATCAAAGAAAGAATCATACCTTTTCCTTTTTTAGGCATTGCGGTGAATCCCCAGGCTCTTTTCCAAGAACTTCAATAAATATTTATGATGTTTACCACAAGTTCTTATCTCAATGAAATTCAGGTGCCTAAAAGAATTACAAGATAAAAAAATTCATAAAAGAATTACAAGATAAAAAAAATTGGTACTTACGTATTACAGCTGAAACTTGGCAGCTTTTTACCCTTGGCACAATATCCGCCCGCCAACACCTAATTTCACAGTGGACACCTATTTTCTAACCGGAAGTTATAAACAACATTTCCAGCAATAGCATGTTTAAAAATTAGAAATGTGTAGAAAACTTGTCAGATGAAGAACAAGATTTCGATTATAATTAATTTTAGCTTTAATTAAAAATTGCCTACTAATGACAAAACAGAAATGCATGAAAAATATTCAAAATGAGTATGTAACAAACGCAAAACTTTCGAAGCTTTAGTCTTAGGATGATAAAATTTTGCACGGTGGTTACTCCTAAGTCTTACGTGCCCATTAAAATTTTTTTTTTAAAATTACAAATTTTCAGGGTGTTAAAAGGGGCTTAAACCCCCTCCCCCATTAAAATACATCCAATGTATCTCTTGAACAAAAGGGTCCAGGAAGATGAAATTTTGTATGGTGGTTCCCCTTAAGCCCTAGGTGCACACCAATAAATATTTTTTTAAAGTTCAAATTTTAAGGGGTTTAGCCCCCCCCCAAATAAAAAAACCCCACTGTATCTCTGGAACCATAAGGCCTGTGAAGCTGAAATTTGTTTGGTTGGTTTCCCTTAAGCAATAGGTGCACACCAATAATTTTTTTTAAAGTTCAAACTTTAAGGGGTTTAGCCCCCCCCCCCCCAAAAAAAATAAATAAACCCACTGTATCTCTGGAACCATAAACTGTTTTGCCGCAGATGGACCCGGCTGACAATTTTGTTACTTATCACACAAGCATCCTGTTTCTTTTTACTTGTACGATACATGAATTGTCTTGCAAGTGGGTATCTATGTTTGATATTTCATACGAAATGCCCGCTGCACCAACACCACTGTCCAATTTAGCAAATTCTAACATCCAAAAAGTTTTTTGTTCACCCGTAAACCCCATTTTATGTTTTCAGTTGGATGTGTACTATCATCTACTGCCAACTGCTAATATAAAAAACTTGAATTGTTTCCGGTTATAGTGCAAGGTTCATTTTTGCTGTATTTATCTTAAGTTTTATTTACTATAGCGTTTTGAAACCCTGGAGGTAATTATGAATAACTCCATATATATATATATATATATATATATATATATATATATATATATATATATATATACAAGAAACAAAAAAAAAAAATCACATATAAATCAAGTAATGAAATTGTGCATAAATAGTTGTAACAAAACATTTTATCAAAATAAAATTCTTAGATTACAAAGTTCTATTGCAGTTATAGACAAAAACTGGCATTATGACAGCATGGGTTTGAACAACTCCTCTGCTTAGCCTCTTTCAGCTTTTATTACTATTCTGCTAGTTGTAGGTCAGCTGGCATCAGCTAGATCACTGTTTCCCAGAACACGCGATACCAACTCTTTGGGGGCTATAGTAGCCTTGGATGCAAACTGGGGACAGTGAAATCATAAAGAGAGAAGACAAGAAAACTCCGAGCATCTGGAGAACGCTGGACATAGGGGTACGGACCCTTGGCGGAAAACGTATCAAGCATCTTGGGCTATACTTCTGCTTCTGTATTTTGTACCTACCATATTTAGTTTCCCCCTTCTTTTATGTTAAACCAATAACCATTGGCAGAGACACCTGTTCAAGCCTTGATAGCTCTTTAGGCCAAAGTGTCAATATTAGGTGAAGAGTGGGGGTGGATGGCGGAAATCTCCTCACCACATCCTGGACTTTGACCATGGGAAGGGGGGGGGGGGGTAAGATCACATTTACTTTCACTTTTGTTTTCCACCACTCATAAAAAAAAAAATTAAAAAAAAACTCTTCTCAAGTGACTGCTAGCTGAGGGATAAAATCTTTGGTGGAGATCAGTTGTTTTTTTTTGGTAAGATTGCATTTTATTGAGGTGGATTGCTTCAGTTTTCTGGTAAGGCTAAGTAATTAATATAAATTTGGTACTTGTATATTATAAGGAACCACAAGGCAAATTTCAGCTTCCTAGACCTTCTGGTTACAAAGATAGAGTGATCAGTCAGCCAGTGTTTTTGGATAAGTTTAAGCTCGGTAAATAAAACTGATTGCAAATTTATGAAGAAATGAAAAAATGTAAAAATACTATATTTTAATAAAACTGAACTTATCTCTGATATCACAGAATTTTCCTAACAGCTATGATACTATTGTATTCATAATTCTATTGACTTATATAAACTAGCAAAGTGTCAACATATAATAGCACTCTGCTGGTTTAATCAAATCACCAAGCTCTTTTTCCCTCTCTTCATCTTGAACTTCTTCCCGAAGTTGAATCATAGTAGCATTTCTGATATCAGGGTCACTTGTATGTTCAAACCTTTGTTCCTGTAAATCACTTTCTAACCACTCTAGAAGATTTTCACCAACCTCCTAAAATCCTTTAAAATTTATCATTTAAAAAAAATCTGTCATTTCACATTGGTATTTTTTCCAGGAAATGTTTCCCACTGAAGAAGTATTATTTTAGTATATTATCTCACATTTTAACAAATAAAAATCTGCTTAATAAATAGAAAACTTATTTTTAAAATCTTGTTTTTTATATTATCTGAAGAAATTTGCAAGCAGTTTTTACTAAATTATGTAGGTATTATTTTGGATAAAGATTTTATTTTTTTTGCATTGATAACCGAGGGTAAACTTTTTATTGAACTTCAATTTACAACAAACATACACTACATCCACTTCAGGACTTTTTTTATTTTGAAAAATAAAGATGTAAAACAGTTGTTATCAACTTATTAAACATCTATTAAGAAGCCAGAAAAGACAAGACAACAAAGAAACAGCAAACAATGCCATCAAGTCCCATTCATAAACAAAACCCTCTTGCATGTTGTAAAAATGAGCCAGTATGATTACCATTAATTTGGATGTTACCGCAGTGAAATATCTATTGCTCCCCCCAGGACACAATGGCAAGGGTATGATACTCCAGTGAATATTTCAATTAAAATTAGACAGCAGTCTTTCAGGATCCATTGCAGAAAATAATCATTCCATTTCTAAGGGAAAATGGTGATCTATCTTCCTATTCCTTCAAAATATCAAAACTTTTGTCACTTAATGACTTTCCTCGAGAAGGTTTACAATTTTTTATTTATGGCAATCAAACATACAACTGCAGAAGGTGAAAAAAGGCCAGAAAGAGATTACAACTGAGTTCTTATATATAGTAATTTGTCTCATTAGAGGGGTAACTCCTAGAAAATAGTTGCATCAGAAAAATTATACGTGATATAGTCATTATATATGGAAGACCTAATTACCTCTTTGCTTGAATCTGATATTTAAGCCAGTATTCAGTCATAGCATTGATACTGATTTTTATCAAAAATGCAGATTCTTAGCTTTATTGAATGGATCTGTAAAAAATTTAATATTAAATTTGATCTACCGTTACCTTACCATGTTGAATTTTGCTTGGATAGTCAAATTTTAGAATTATTTAGTTTGAACATGTAAGCATCTAAATGATAAATTTAGAAAGCTGCCGATCAATTTTAAAATATTACTTATTAATTTTAATGCTATTCAAAAACAGCACAAATTTCGTCTCCCATAATCTCTCTTCCTCTTTGTTAACTTCTTTATATTGAAATCTGAAATTTATATCAAATACTCTGTTATAAAACTGCATCCTTTACTTTTCAGGAGATATTTGTATGAATGAGATCAATAAAATTAATCTTTAACATTTGGGTCCTAAGAAATATTTGCTTTTTTCCTTTTGTTAAGGTCTTATACCTCAAACCCAGCAAACATACATGGTGGGCCCATTAAATATCATTTTCTTCTAGTGTTTATAAAACATTTGAAATGCTACATCTACACAGTTTCACAATACTTGATAGTACCAGGATACGAGGATACTAGAATACCAGGTTTTATTCAGTTTGTATTGTTTTTTCCCTGCTATTGCTCCATAGTGCTCCAGTCTTTCTTATTTCAAAGGATTAAGGAAAATGATCCACTCATTTCCTGAAAGATTATTTGGTATCAATCGTAGATCCTTTAAAATAGGTTTATTGTCATTACTTAAACTCACTAAAACCTTACTATTCCTCTAGGTTGTCGCTTTACAGATATTCACAGTTGCGAGCATCAATGAATGAAAAAATTCAGTTTAACTATAATACCTTTTGCATAATTAACACAAATTCAGTTTTGTTACGGTTAAGAGAATTGACTCCTCCAAAACTGATGGAAGCTTTGGACAACACTGAAGCAGTATAATAGGGTTTTAATGACTACATGACTGGTTTTCAGCATGGATAATACATGGGGATAAGTTTCATCAAAGACAACATCCATGACAAGAGATTAAAACAAAAGTTTTAAGAAACATCAATTATAGCGGAAACATATTCTTATTCACATATCCCTCATCTGCGAATGCAGATGTCTCCATAATTTCATTTATGGGGAGAGATTCGTTTAGTCTGAAATTCGCAATAGGGATCAAAGACAATCAGTAATGGGTTAATATTTTTTGGAGGTTACTACTACTTTAGTTCACAATACTTTACTACTACTTTAGTTCACAATACTTTACTACTACTTTAGTTCACAATAAACAAGATTTTAAACAAAGCGAGTAAATTATAATTTATTTAACTAACATCATTGCGAAATGAATCATAAATATTGTAAATTTAACCACATTTCACATTAAAGAGTATTTAGTCGTTTTCAAGTTGGACACAAAATAAAATTACCAATTAGAAAATCATTAATATTTGTTTTATACATTTAGTAGCAAGATATTTAAGGGAAGGTAGGATTTTTCGGGGCAGCATCGAGTTCTATTGCAATCACTTTCATCAACAGTAAAAATTGCTCAAATATATCAATATATATCGCGCTCCGCTCAAAAATCATATTAATTAAAATGAACTACGTACAAAATTTAATAAACAAGCGGAAATATAAACAACTAAAACCTGAAAAATACCTACAAGATTCACAAACTACCTGACTTCCTCCAGACCCAGGTGAGATACCGTCACAATAAGTTTTAGTTCAAAAAGTTTTGGTTCTGGTTCTTAAAGGGTATTCCCCGCGAATCTTCGAATCACACAGGTACCTTAAGTTTGTGAGTCTGTGATTCGTAGATTCGCCGATGATTCAATTATTTTTTATTTTTTTTTAAAATTTTATTTTAAATCGGTTGTTTAGAACTCAGCTTTTATCCTGTCGAACTTGACATATCTTATAAAAGAAAAATGCCTCAACAATTACAACGATCATAATCCTAAATCCACTGGTGACAGTATGCCCTGAGCCCCATATCCATTTATTTCCATATTCAAGTTCATCAGGATAAACGCATCGTGCTAAAATTCTTAGGTTAAAAAGTTTGTTTGATCAGAAAAAGAAAACAGGGCAAAACCCTTGTCAAAACAGAAAATAATATTTAATATAAATCAATGAGGGATGCAAACTACGTCGACAGGTGTGAACAAAAGGAAATTTTTACTTGCGATCACTTTCAAACAATAGGAAATTTGCGTATTTAAAAAAAGCATAAAAATGAATATTTATTTAGCTAAGTTATTCCATCCGACTCCCCAAAAGAAATAAAAACATAACAAAAAACTTTTATTGAGTTGCCAATGATATTAAATCAATATGAGTGTATTTAGAGGAAGAGGTCTGCTGCAATCAAAAATGACATTAACGCATGGACATGGACATGTACCATGAAGCTACAGAAGGAGCGTAAGCTTCAATGGGGAATTTTTCGAAAAATGGACCGATTATTGTCGCTCACCGGTAAATGGCGCGACATGTAAGTCAAGTGACGATTTTTCATTGAGTTATACGGCGTGGTGGTGAAAGTTGTTTTACAAATTTTAAAATTTATTCTGTGCGCAAATATGCCAAACACGTGTTTTGCTCCGGGTTGTTCTACTGGCTGTTGATCAGCCTTAAAAAGAAATAAAGAAACTGGACAGAGAAATCCTAGTATATTTGCTGCTCCTAAGGTAAGAACATTATTATTGTTTTGTGTTAATATAAGATGTATAATAATGAGAGAAAAGTACAGCTGCTGTGTTTTAAGCGAACGCAAAGTTAAGACATCTTAAGTTCTGCTGGAAATAAGCGTGTTTTATTTTTCAATCATCCCTATATCCCATCAGAAAAAAATCATCAGGTGTTCACAAAGCTCTATGTGAAGTTGTATGTAAACAGATGTAAATAATTACTGATACTATTGCTCTAAAGGAAATCGCTCAATCAATAAAAGATGTACGATACTTACGTATATAATGAAGTATTAGTTTTTGATGGTTTTCAAATTTTTAATTACAAATTTACCTTCATTAGCGATCGTAATTCATTTGATATGTTTGTGGAATGTAACAAGTTATCAGAGAGTGAATTTTATACCTAGCATACAATTTTCATTTTATAAATATATATTGATTTTGTTTGTTGTTCATTTCAATTCTACTCATTCCAGGATAGTGCACTTTTGGAGAAATGGCAAAAAGCCATCCCCAGAAAAGACAAAGTTTTCTGTATTCGTGACAGGCTCTGTGAGTTGCATTTTGAAAAAGAGTGTATAGAAAGGTCATATGCCACTACATTCACTGATGGATGAATCTTCAGATACGAAGATAGAATGGGCTGAATGGCTCGATAAAATTATTGACAAGGGACTTACAGACGAAGTCATACCTGCCGTGGTCAATAAAATTGATGACCATGATTATTTAATGATATCATCAGATTTTGTAATAAATTATGTTGCTTGTTATGTTGTTAGGAGGATCAGCAGATTTTCTAAATGTGACCAATGCATAAAAAAATTAATCACTACAAACAATAATACTGATCAAAATAAATTAATTTTTTTAAAAAGTAAAGGTTCTTTAATATACCCTTCAGATTTGTTTTTAAAAGTCATTAATATTCTCGAAATGGCAATAATCAAAACTCTAAATTTTAATAAATTAAATGATATTGTGCACAATAAATTAAAGAAATTGTGCACAGAAATAAAATATTTCCAGTTAACTTTTCTTAATAGTGAATTTTATCACTATTAAGTTTGTTGAGAAGTAAATAAGTTTTCATTGTAGGATAAACAATGTTGTTACTATAAATGATTATGCAAAATCTGTTGAGTATAATTTTAAAAAAAATTAATATTTTAACGATAGTAGTTCAGTAGAGTTTCTAACGATACTAGTTCAGTAGCAAAATCTCTAAACAACTCAGAGAGATTATTGCTTTTGAAATCAAATATATCCATGGCGTCAAAAATTATTTTTGCTAAAGCTGCTTGGGTAATTAAATTAACTAGGACTTTTCTAGCGTATGCATAGCCAGGCAACATTTTTTTTCTACTGACATAGTTGCAAACATCAAAGTTAGCATTTATTTTTACCCACCTCCAGCCATTATGTACCCAATACAGCCTAAGTATGACATAAAAATATAGAATCGACCAAGCCTCACAATACAACCTGATAACAATGGATTGAGTGTTGTTGCAACTTTCTATTGAGCCTTAATATGCATAGATTTGACAAACGTGAGTATACAAGACTTTTGGCGCATCATCCTCCCATCGCGATGGGGAGGACTCGCGCATCCGCGTCCCAGGCGTGATGGTTCGCTCCTTTCAAAGTCAAATATCTTTGTTCGTGTTCGATTTATAAAAAAAATGTAAATGACGTTTTTGTTCACAATTTAGTGCTCTTCAATTTTTAAATTCAATTTCTTTTACAAAAAATCAATATTTCTCAAGTTACTTGCAAAAAACCAAAAAAGTGTACACATTTTCCAAGATGGCGGCGAAAGCTCAAGTCTGATTGGTGGGGACTTTTAGTATGTTCATTAGCGTGCTTAAACAAACATCTCCAATTTTCAAAACTTTCATTTTTTTAGCCATAAAACCTATTTTGACTGGGCTATATTGTCATAATCAGGAAGATTGGCAATTTCTTCATTAGGGGTGGAGTAAAGACTATTATAAAATTTAGTGGCGAGATTAATTATAGCCAGGCGAATGGGTTCAATATTTAGATCTTTGAGGAGGAAGTAGTTAGTTTTATATCTATTGGCTTTAGTGATTAGATGTAAGGTTTTATTTTGTGTGCATTGCAATTTCTGGACATGACTGTTAGGGCCTGTTCACATAGGAGTCCGGTAGCGGAGTGTTAAAGTATTGAAATATATTTAACCAATGACAAACCTCCAAACGATTAGCAACGAAATATTTAACACCTATGATTAGTTTATTTTCGTCTCAACATCATCTTTCCTTTAACGCTCCGCTACCGGACTCCTATGTGAACAGGCCCTAATACGATCTTAGATACAAACATACACGTTTATCAATAAATAAGGCGTGGCCACTTGAACAAAAACGACCGATATATCTTGGCCACTTTCAAATGGCATAGGCAGCATCATTACAGGTCCAAAATTATGGGAACTATTAGCTACGATATAATCAGTTACTACAAGTCATTATCATTTTTTTCAACTCGTGTACTAACTGGAGAAATTGATCGCAATGGACAAATTGCGAGAGGTGGAGATGCGACAAGTAGAGTATTTTCAGGTGGCTGCGGGAAAATTCAGAAATGTTAGCGATGTGTTATTTAAGCTGAATATTTTCCTCAACCAGGAACAGTTTAAGTGACGTCAGACTTGAACAAAAAAGAAAAAGAATTTAAGCAGTGGTTTCACCTGTGATTTGGATCATGAATCGCTCGCTGTACTTGCAGTACGCTAAGTTCTGTTGGTGAACCCTTCTTACATGTTAGATCCCATTGGTGCAAGGTAAGATGAGGACAGGAGATATTTAGTTAAGTGAAAACGCTTTATCTGTTTATGCATGACTAAGGACATATTCATATTGTTTCCGGAGAAAAGCATAGCGCCAGCATTACTCGCATCGAATTTTTTAAAACCAATCTTAGACCTTTGAAATTTTGTGGATAATTGTTTGAAAGCCTGTGATTGTTTAAAAGTACTTCGATGCGAGTGATCAGGACCGCCTCCGACAGATTAAAGGCCTATTCACATAGAATCCATCGGCGTCAGCGTAAAAATCTTTAACCAATCATATACCAATCATTGACCCATTTAACCAATCCGCGCCAACGATTCGGTGACGCTGGAACGGAATCTTTATCGGTGACGCTGACGGATTCTCTGTGAACAGGCCCTTTCGGTCTTGATGCAATTAAACCTACCACGTGCAGGCTTTGTAAGTTAGGTTCTGTTCACATTGTAGCTCGTTAGCGTAAGCGTAAACGTATTGAAATATGTTTAACCAATGACAAACCTCCTAACGATTAGCAAAGAAATTGTTAAGAACTATGATTGGTTTATTTCCGTCTCAGCGCCATTTTTCCTTTTACGCTTACGCTAACGGACTGCATTTTGAACAGGCCTCAACTGGACGAACACCAATCTTATAAAAAATAAACCTTTTATATTATAACGTTGTTTAAGGGCCTGTTCACATAGGAGTCCGTTGCGTTGCGTTAAGGGAAAGATGACGTTGAGACGAAAATAAACCAATCATAGGCGTTAAAAATTTCATTGCTAATTGTTTGGAGGCATATGATTGGTTTATTTTCGTCTCAACGTCATCTTTTCCTTAACGCAACGCAACGGACTCCTATGTGAACAGGCTCTAGGCACCGTCGATGGAAGTACAGGGCAGACTGTGCCGAATGGACTGGTCTGTAGGAACCTCCAAGGAGAAGAAAAATTTCCCATATTTTAATATCGCACATGCTCGGGAATGCGCGATACTTTCTGCGCATTAGGGCGCGTCCACTCTAGTGGAGAGGTGTGCAGAGAAACACTTTTATGCTGATCGCCTCATGAGTAACACTGACTCGCCGCTCCTCTCCAGAACCAATGTGAACGTCAGCCGAGTATGGCCAATCCGTAGACGCGTGCGAACGACGTCACTTTCTAATAGGTAGCGACGGCCAGGAAGAAAGATTAGGTTGAACTCTATTTAATTTATTATTGATCTGCAGATTCCAATGACTTTGCCTCTGATCCCGATGTATACTCTTAGTTGAGAATTTGATATCACCGTAGGGAAGAGGCAGACTCGTATACTCCATTGCATTTCTCGCGGCTACGTCGGCAAGCTCATTACCTCAAATTCCCACATTAGAGGGCACCTAGTAGAACAGAGCAGAGAAACCACGATTTATCAGATCTTCTAACAAATTTCGCTTTTGGGAAGCAAGTGTGTGGCACATGGGATACGATTCTAGTGTTTCCAGAACGCTGGGAAAATCTGTATAAACTTGCTACAGCAACTTTATTTATACATATTCTCTCAGCGTTGGAGTTGTGAGATATAATCTAGGGCCCCCCTACATAGCTCAAAATTCAGCGGTAAAAATCAAGCAGGCAATAGGAACTTCACGACTAATGGTATGGGAGTCACAAACAAAAGCTCACCCCACGTGATAAACTGAACGTGAGTCGTAGGTAAACACAGGTGTGCACGAAGTGTATTGAGTCCTATGCGAAGCAAGAAGCTGCTGCAATACATTGTCAGAGTATTTGATTTTGAGTTGCCAGTAAAGACTCGGTGATAGGAGAAATTTCGTAGTTTCCACGGAGGAAAAGTACATAGCGGTGGACAGAGAGCACGGATGTCTCTAAGAGTAGAGCTAAATAGTAAATTGCGCATTCCTAAACTGAAGTTTGAGATGTATGACGGACGGTGGTAATATAAAGTACCAAACTGATTGTTGAGAAAGGACTCATGCAGTGGATGGCAAGAACGGGATAGTATGCGGAAACAAAACATAAGAGATGACTGGTGGCAGATAAGATAAAAAGAGGGTTCTTCGCAATAAGTGTACAGGTTATCAACAAGTGACGTGGGGAAGGCGTCAGAGCAGATAGGCAGAGCGAAGTGATGCACAGTATCGAATCTCCGGAAGACATTAAAACGGGCGGAACCATAGATCGCAGAGCCGTAGTTTAGTTTATATCGTATAACCTCACTGTATATCCAAAGGAAGAAGCGGCAGTCAGCACCCGAGGATATGTTAGACAATACCGTCAGCAGGTTAAATTGACCGTTCGCACTTCCTACGCAAAAATGACACATGGAAGGAAGATCAGTTTGTTGTCGAAAAACAGACCAAGAAATCTGACGGCGTTGTCAACTGAAAGCTTTGTCGTTCCTAGGAGAATCGAGGGCAAGGCCGCTGCGTGAGGGTGGAAAGGTTGTGACCAGCACAAAAGCGCCTGATCATAGGGGCGCCATTCCAAAGAAAATACAAATTATAAAAATTAAAATATTTAAAATGATTAAAATACTAACTTGCTTAATACATTTATTTTATAGTTACTTAGTAATTCTTATTCTAAATATCCAAGAAAAGAATGATATTAAAGTATTATTCTATTTGTAAATATAAACGTGCATTATAGTAAAATTGTATTAAGTATCTATTTTATTTATCTGTCTTGTCGGCATCAAGCCTGTCGGAAAGTATCAATAAAGACAAAATTTATATGTTTAATTTACAGTTTTGCAGAGGCGTCACTGGTTATGTTATAATAAATATTCTTATTATGTCGCGTCGGAAAAAAATTTTGCGTAAGTGATTAAATTTATTAATTGTCCCTTTGTGTTACCGTTTATAAAATGGAATACAAATAAAACTGTTTTCATTTTTACACTGCTGGCCACCCAAATTGCAACACCAAGAAAGACAAGAGATATCACAACAAAATTTATTTTGTAGATAACATGTTGATCAAGTATCAAATGATTAAATTTATAGACTTATGTGAAGTGTGGTTCCTGCCAAAATCAGTAGCCAGAGTAGCCGCCATTGTTGGAGATCACCGCTGCCACACGCCTCGGCATTGATTCAAAGAGACTTTGGATGAGTTTTTGGGGTACAGCAGACCAAGCAGCTTCCACACGTTGCCAAAGTTGATTTGCTGTCACAGCTGGGGATGGAATCTGGGTCAATCGTAGAGCAACCATGGACCACATGTTTTCTATCGGCGAAAGATCCGGAGAGCGAGGCGGCCAGGGAAGCAATTCAATCTGGCGATTGACGAAGAACCGTTGGACAATGCGTGCCACGTGTGGTCGCGCATTATCCCGTTGAAATATGGCTGTGGGCAAGCCCTGAAGGTAAGGAAGGACAACTGGCTCCAACACCTCGGAGATGTAGCGCTGGCTGTTTAAAGTACCGGCAATGCGTACTAGAGGTGTGCGAGAGTGATATCCAATACCGCCCCATACCATAATACCCGGTGCAGGACCAGTGTGGCGGTGCATAACGCAGCTGTTCAGCATCCTCTCTTCACGGTGTCTCCAGACTCAAATGCGACCATCGTGGTGTTGCAGACAGAAGCGTGACTCGTCAGTAAAGACAATTTCATTCCATTCTGCCGTCCACATCCTTCTGTCATCGCACCATTGGCGGCGGAGACGTCTGTGGTTCTGCGTCAAGGGTAGACAAAGCAATGGACGTCTTGCGGACAGACCACTCTGCTGTAAACGGCGTCGAATGGTACGCGCAGACACTGGATGATGCGTTACAGACTGCATGTGCTGTGCTATGGTTCGTGATGTGACTGAGCGATCCGTCACTGCCATGCGCACAATTTGCCTGTCATCACGTGAAGTAGTGCGCTGAGGTGGATGCTATCGAACACGCCGGTCCTTCGTACCCTCCTGCATCCAACGATCACATATCCGCATTACAGTTGTTTGGTTTCGTCCAACACGACTACCGATTTCCCTGAAAGATAATCCACAATCTCGGTAGGCCACTATCCTTCCTCTGTCGAACTCGGATACTTGATCAAAAGATGATCGCTGTTTTCGACGAGGCATAATTGATCGTTTTTTTTTGAAAAAACCACAAGAAAAACACAATTGCCGAACTTGAAATCGTCGAAATCTCCAAGCCTTAAATAGCGCTTTGAAGTGGCGCCACAGGCGCGCATGATGTGAGTCTGCGCTGAAATTCTAATCATTTGCATACCTCACCTCCGCTAATGCATGTTGTACATTTCATGTTATTTGCATGTTTCCTTCAGGGTGTTGCATTTACAGTGGCCAGCAGTGTATTTTAACTCTTGAAGTGTTAAGAATTACTTTTGATTTTGTGCTAGTGCCTTAAAAAATTAACCCTTTTTCGACGGGCGCCTCAGTCACCGAACACTTCTCCCGGGACAGCGTGCTAACAAGATGCACTGTCCTTTGGGGACGGGTAACTCTTACTGTTAAGCCTAACTTCGGAAAAAAAATCGCATAAATTAAATTTGTGGTCTAATTGTTCCAATTTTTGGTACATTATGAGAGGAGAACTCAGGTAGTTATCAGAATTAATTTTAATACTTTATCATTATATTTTCCTTACAAATTTTATAAAATAAATTCGAGAATAATAAATTTTCTCACTTATCTCAAATAAATATATATGGAAAAAATATACAGACAATCAGATTTTATTTCACACAACGCATTAATAAAAATAAAAATTATTAAAAATCTCTTTCATAAAAACTAGCATGTAAACAACGAAAAGGCAGCAATATTTCAAAAAGAAGTGTATGATATTATTTGAAACATGGGTGTGCGCAAAGACGTACGTTGCACATCTCACAGAATAGAATGTCTGTTTCCAGGTTTCTATGACTGCTTGTGAACAACTGTACATCGTCTGCGGCACTTTTCCCCACTTTTATTTAGATTTAAAGTAGGGAAGTGTCTCCCCGAAAGTATTAAAGGTGAGGGTAATGATCTCGCAGTGAACTTACTTTCGGCCCTGTAATCTTCATAGTTTTCAAAAATTTGTTCCATGACCTTCATTTTAAATTCCAGGAAAGGTGTCTTTACTCCATATTTTTTGTCATAAAGAACACTGGCATTCATGAGTGCAATGTCCATTAATTCAAAAGACAGTTTTTTATACTACAGTGGAACCTCGCATAATGAGCATAATTCGTTCTAGAATCTTACTCGTAATGCGAAACACTCGTTAATTGAAAAAAATTTTCCCATATAAATTAATATAAAATACGATAATGCGTTCCATGCCAAAATATACTCAAAATTTTTTTACATGTAACGTTTATTATTTAAAGAAAATGACTTATACATGAATTGTTAAGGAGCAAAATCACTCCTAAGTAGTTTATTATTTATGAATTTATGACACATATCTAATTTTTTTTACTCGAAAGCTACCTGGCGACATTAGTTTTTCTCGGCGCTACAATATTTGGTGAATATGTGTCACCGCATTATCATTGAATAAATTTGTAGCGCGCATAGCCACCGTCTTTATTAGGGTGATGCTTTTCAACGTACGATGCAACAGTTTGCCATGCTGTCATCATTTCTTTTATTGTGCCAGAAGATTGTTGCTTTGCTGTTTATTCGACCATCTCCACTGACAAACTCTCCTCTACAACTTCTTGCTGTGAAAGACACTGCAATTCTATAATGTTGTTCGATGGTCAGCTCTTGGTTGTGCTTTTCCACAAGCTCATCAATATCATTATTATCCACCTCCAGTCCCATGATATTGGCTTCTCGAACCATCCATGACTACCCTTAAATACTTCTTTTTCGTCCGTTGATAATTCCGGTATGTTCTTAACGAGGTCTACGAAAATAACTTTCCCTTTCTGACAAATGGTGTTTTCGTTGATAGTATCGTCTTGTAATTTGCTTTTCGTTTATCCATATGAGAAGCAACCTTTCAATATCGTCAAGAATACGTAACCGTTGCGCGATATTCTTGTCACTGCCTTTGAAGCATCTGAAGAAAGCTTTTTTGTCATAAAGAACACTGGCATTCATGAGTGCAATGTCCATTAATTCAAAAGACAGTTTTTTATACTACAGTGGAACCTCGCATAATGAGCATAATTCGTTCTAGAATCTTACTCGTAATGCGAAACACTCGTTAATTGAAAAAAATTTTCCCATATAAATTAATATAAAATACGATAATGCGTTTCCATGCTTTCCTTCCCCTTTTCTTCAAAATATCTTCACAAGAACAAGGACTTAATCTTGTCCTTGTTCTTAAGGATAGGGCAAATCATTGATGTAGACCGATTGTATGTGCGTGGCTGGATCAGCCACGTTCACATCTCGTTCTCGCTGTTCCACGATTTCACGTTTCATTTCTACGGTTATTTTTTTCTCTTATAGCTGCCTTCTTGTGGTTTATTCGTCGGGGACATTTTTGCAAGGGTTATTTGACTTTACACACAAAAAAAAAATCACAAGCAATGTCTATACACAAGTTTTGAAAATACATAATCACAAACTGCACTAACATGCTAACACAACAAATCCTAAAAACAGATTGATGTCAGACTGACGTAGCACTGGCGATGAAAGTTCCTACGCACGTGCTCAGGCAAGTGACGTGAAGAGGGGACTTCTTTCCATGTCACTCGTTATGCGAAATGTTGCTCGTTAAGGGAGGCATTTTTTTACAATTTATTTTGCTCGTTATGCGAAATACTCGTTATGAGAGGTGCTCGTTAAGCGAGGTTAAACTGTATTTTAAAGATTTTCGGAATGATGGATGATGGGTCATGATTGCATCTCCAATTTC
The DNA here is from genome assembly GCA_907164885.2 of Dolomedes plantarius. NCBI lineage: Eukaryota > Metazoa > Arthropoda > Arachnida > Araneae > Dolomedidae > Dolomedes > Dolomedes plantarius. The sequence goes on from OU015493.1 coordinate 150,494,013, forward strand.
AATGCCTCCCATGTATTTATTATAATCTAAAATACAAGTAGGCTTCAAAATATCTTCACCAGTTTTTCTATCTTCTCACATTTAACCAAATCTGGCTCATGTATTGTTGACAGTACAAATACATCTTTTTTTTCTGCTTGAACACAATCACATTCATATTTTTATGCTGCACGGAATCTACCTTTCCCATTTGTAAGTCTTTTCTTGGAAAATTCTTTGGCATATTTTTTTCTGGTCTTCATAACAGTTCCACACAGATTTGTCTTTATAGATTCCAAGTATTCTGCAATTGATGAGGAATTAAAAAATCTGTCAACATATAAATTGTGTCCTTTCTCAGGTACAATTTGTATACGTTCATGAGTGTTCTTACCACTCGTTCTCCGTATGAACCAGCGCCACTGCTCATAGTCTCTTTTCCACAGTAAATTAAAAAGTTCCACACGTACCCAGAACTTGACTCACACAACTTGTAAATTTTTATTCCATAGCGAGATCTTTTGGAAGGCACTCATTGTTTAAATCCTAGTCGTCCTTTCCAAGCAAAAAGTGATTCATCAATACATATATTTTTATCTGGCGTATAGGTGGTTTTAAATTTATTTCGTAGAATTTCGATGAGTGATCCAAATTTTTCTAATTTTTTTTGCACTGCTGTCGGAAGTAAAATGTAAGAATTTCAGGATGTTGAGAAAAACATCTCGCGAAATGACTCTATTGAAAATTGGAGTAGCGATCATCTCACTGGTGCTGAAATACACCTTTACATTAGGCTTTTTGATTATTCTCATCAACATAACCAAACCAAAAAACACTTTCATTAGCTCCGGTGTCACGTCTGAAAATTTCACTGATTTTGAAGAAGATGGGGTATCTCTAACAACATGTAACAAATTTAACTTTAAAACCGTTCTCGAATACTAGGTGGGAAAGTAAAGTAGAAGCCCTTAAACCTCTTAAAACGTCGGAGAAATTCATCAGGCTCTTTTAGAAATTAAAGATGATCAAAATAAAGACATCGATTCTAGAGCTCAAGCTGACAACTTGATTTAAAAAATTTTTTCTTTTAAATTTATTTGTTCCATTCAAATTTGGTATGATATCTTAAGTTTAGTAAATGTTGTAAATAAAATAATGCAGAATCCAACATTAAATTTACAAACAATTAGAGAAAATCTTGAAATCATTACAAACAATTTAAAAAGTTGCAGAAGCGATGAAAATTTTGAAAACATTATTATTTCCGCGACGAAAATAGCTAACGAACTTAATATTGATCCCGTTTTTCCAGATATTCAGAAAAGAACCAAACAGAGGATGCTTCAATACGAATTATCAGATGAATGTGTGAATGATCCTAAACAAATATTTAAAATCCAATTTTTTTCCATGGTATTAGATGCAGCAATAACATCAATCACAGAAAGATTTGTACAGTTAAAAAATCATAACGATGATTTTAAACTCATTCACGACATAAGCAAATTGAAAGAATGGGTTGATGAAGATTTAACAAAACACTGCAAAGATATAGACATCAAACTTACCGATCAAAAACGTTATACACCTGGCGGTGTATAAAGTTTGCAATATTTTGTAAAAAACAACATGTCTCCTCACGATGTATTAAACTACATTTATAAAAATAATCTAACTAACGCCTTTCCGAATATAACTATAGTATTACGCATTTATTTAACTTTACCAGTTTCAGTAGCTTCAGGAGAAAGGAGTTTTTCAAAATTAAAAATTATTAAAAATTATTTACGCTCCACAATGTCAGGTGAACGTCTAAAGGATTTATCATTAATATGAATCAAAAATTATATCATGGATACCTTAGATTTTAAAGATTTAATTAAGAATTTTGTAGCGGCTAAAGCAAGAAGAGTAAATATTATTTGATTTTTTAATCAGTAAAGTTATTCGCCCTGTTTAGTTATAATATATACCAAAGCTAACATGTAATTGATACATTTATAATGTGATCTAATTTATATTATCAATAATACAAATATCACATTATCTTTATTGTGATATTTTAATAATAAAAGATTGATTATTTGTGAACAATTTTTAAAAAACATAAATTATTGTGTTTATCTTATTCTGATCTGTAGTGTGATTATATATGTATGTATTTTTTAACTTTTTTATAAATAGATAAATAAGTTATCTTACGTTTTATTTTATTTATTTTTAGAATTTTTTTCTGAGGAGGGTGGGGGGGGGGGAGGTAAGGGGCGCCAAATATAAGTTTTCACAAAGGCATCTCATACGCACGCGGCGGCCCTGATCGAGGGTCCGGATAAAAACCATGGTGTCCGCAGAAATGGAAGCAACGGGTTTAGTAAGCAGAGAAACTGAAGCCGTTTTCCTTGTTCCACTTCTGCATGCGATTTACTGCAGTTTGTAATTGTTTTTCAATGAGACGCATGTCATGACCTTAGCAAGAAATCTGCAGATCATCAACATACAGGAAGCCAGTTACAGAGGGTGGTAATTGGTTCAGAATATCATTAATTTTAAGAGAGAAAAGTCTTGAGTATAACGCCAGAAAACACGTCGCGTATAAGGACTCAGAACAAGCGCAACGATAAAAAATTGAAGATGAACAGTGGTAGATGTCCGCGAAAATTCAAGTTATGAAGATCACGAAGTATCCCATACTGCCAAGTGCGGTCGTAGGCTCATTCGATGTCAAAGAAAATTGTGATCAAATGGTTTCTCTGCAAAAATGCATTGCGCATTCGGTATTCTAAGCTTATTAGGTTATCCGTCATGGATCTACTCTTCCGAAAGTCACTTTGGAAAGGGAAAGGTAGTCGTTAGTCTCGAACACTTGCACAAGGCGAGAATTTATTATTTTTCCCATGGCCTTAGACAGTTGGTAAGGGTGATTGGCCGGTAGTTCTTAACTTTGGTTGCATCTTTACCGGGCTTTGGGGAAGGGGTGCTACGAAGTAGGAAAAGTGTGAGATTCTCATATTCTGTTATAGAGATATAAACGATGGTACAGGGACTCGCGTGGTAGATAGGATAGCATACAATAAGTCACACCACCTAGTCCCGGGGACGAACTTTTAGTTCCGAGATGGCAGCGGAGAAGCTCTGTCATGGTAAAAGGGCTGTTATACGAGAGTTTCTTCCGAGTACTGAAGTGCAGACGCTGCGCTTCGCGACGTTTATAATGTAAAAAGGAGCTCGGGTGAGCTGTAGCATTAGAAGGTCAGTAAATTGACGACCAATAGCATTTGAGATGTCAGCAGCTGTTGCCAGAATGGCGCTGTTCTCAGTTAAGTAGGATATGGCCAGTTCGGTGTACAACCCCATTGAGCGTTTGGCTCGAGACCACAACTGCCAAGAGGAAGTGGAAGTAGAGATGCTGAAAACATACTTAGCCCCTGATTCGCGTTGACGTCGACGACGCACCCTTTGTGCATTTGTCTTGGCCTGCTTAAAAGCGATGGAATCGCGGTGGTGGGGTACCTTCGAAATATATTGCATTATTTCTCCTGTTTCTTCATGGATTGTCGACATTCCTCATTACACCAAGGTTTACGGTGTCTCGGCTGAAACAGAAAACCTTTAGGACCGGACAAATCAGCTGCCTGTAGGATTACGTTAGTAACATTTAGTACAGAGTCATCAATATTTCCCTCTACCATACTTTGTATAGCTGCAGCCCAAGAGGTGAACTTATCCCAGTCAGCTGCTTCGAAGATATAACGGGGTTGACGAGATATAGGACCATTGCCAACGTTTAAAATGGTTACAAAAATCGGAAAATGGTCACTATTTCTTAGTCTGTTCCTACGAAGGAATTTAACAAAGGTACTAGTTATGGTGCACAGACTGCAAGATCGAGAGTATGGAATGTGTGCGTGGGCTTGTGGAAGTAAATTTAGGCCCCGTTATTCAGAAGGCAGAGACAGTTGTCGGAAAGTGACTGTTCTATGTGCCGCCTCCGATGGTTAGTGTCTTTATTTCCCCAAAACGTGCTATGACCATTGAAGTCATCTATTAGTATAAAGAGAAGATTCAGCTGATTCACCAATTCATCTAAGATCTAATAGACTCGTTAGGTGGCAGGTATACGGCACAGATACAGATCAACAATCTTAAATGGATCCGAATCGCTACAGCTTGCAAGATGGTATGCAAGGAGACAACAGTTGACGGGTGGTGAGGATGGCAACATCTCCATAAACGCTGTCACCGTTATCGTTGTATTTTCGGACACAATGGTAACGACAGATATTTTTTTGGCCCCTCAAATTCTCTAGGATCTCCGACTCAGTGACATTAAACAACTCTGATTCAGATATCACTCCTCTTGATGTGTTAAGAGTCTTATGCGGTGTGATAGTAGCAGGGAATGAACCTAAAGTAGTGCATTTAGACAAAACGGATGACTGATGTACAGACGAGACATCTATCATAAGGACTCCGGATTGCAACTTGCGTATACAGGGAATTTTCTTATAATTTATTTCTCTATTTTTTGTATTAAAATGGTGAGACAGAAGTAAAAGAATTATAAGTAAGTTTCATAATGAAATATTTAATGAATTTTTCAGATGTGCAGATTTGTTGCTCCCTTTGAGGGGGCAATGAACATCTCTGAAGCAGCGTCCACCCTTAACGAGTTTCCCAGGAAGTGTCCAATCGCTTAATTCTTAGCCGAAGACAAAGTCAACGACCGGCCGAATGATACGTAGGGAACCACTATGTAGTAACCATCGACCCCCCGCTTACCTGAAGCGTGGGCCAAAGCAGTGTATTGGGATACCAAAACTGTCCTCAAACTGCCGAAATTCCCTTTTCCAGGGACACTGGTCTCCACGCACTGCCAACACGTTTTACTCGCCTTGAGAAGCTAATTGCAACAGAGCGGCAACAGCATCTCAATTTGAGCGCTCACCTCTGAAGAATAGACATAACGAGGGAGAAAAAGAGGAAAGTAGAAGAAGGAGAAGATAGGAAAAAGGAAAGAAGAGATAGTATATGAAGTATATTGACTAAGTATATTGATGAAGTATATTGACTTTCCTTAATTAGAGATTGATTAGGATCCCGGCGGCACCATCCACCACGGATCCCAACAAGGGTAGGTAGATTTCTGCACCAGTGATAGCCGGACTTTTCGCTCACAGAACATCTCTGAAGCAGCGTCCACCCTTAACGAGTTTCCCAGGAAGTGTCCAATCGCTTAATTCTTAGCCGAAGACAAAGTCAACGACCGGCCGAATGATACGTAGGGAACCACTATGTAGTAACCATCGACCCCCCGCTTACCTGAAGCGTGGGCCAAAGCAGTGTATTGGGATACCAAAACTGTCCTCAAACTGCCGAAATTCCCTTTTCCAGGGACACTGGTCTCCACGCACTGCCAACACGTTTTACTCGCCTTGAGAAGCTAATTGCAACAGAGCGGCAACAGCATCTCAATTTGAGCGCTCACCTCTGAAGAATAGACATAACGAGGGAGAAAAAGAGGAAAGTAGAAGAAGGAGAAGATAGGAAAAAGGAAAGAAGAGATAGTTAGCTAGGGTACCCCGGGATTGTGACGCCCGTGTTTACCTAAAGAAAATAAACCTACTGAGAGGTTATCAAGCGATAAAGACGCAACATTTACCAGCGTTTATTGTATTGTTGGGCCATCCATTGCGAGATATTGTCAAAATGCAAAACTTGAAGTGTAGCGCTGGGGTTAGCAGTAGAAATGAATAAGAAGTATGCTTTCCAACTCCTCAGCAGCTCTTCCAAGAAGTACTAAGTCTGTCAGTCAATTTAGCAAGCATATGTACATTTAGAATCCAGGCTACAAGAAAAGAACTTTTCAAGACAGGTGTTAAAATAAAAGCTGATCAAGGCACGACGAGTGTAGGGGTAAAAAAAAGGTTGAGAGTGAGGGGGGTTTCGAATGCCGTGATGTCGCGTAGAAGTTCAGTCATTAAACACTAATTTGTCTTTTAAGATTTAATATACAGGTGCCACATAAAAATGTAATCCAGGTGGGGTATCTTTCAACCCAAGAAGAAGAACATGAACAGGTATCTTTCAACCCAAGCGGACATAACATGAGTAGTGTTCGCTCCCTTCCAGATGTGCTGACGCATTTGTTTTGTTTTGTTGACGTCAGCGATTTTGTCTCACCTTTGACTCTCCATTGTAGCGAAAAATTAAATCATGCAGTTGACTTGGAATTCTTAAAAAGTGTATGTGCATCATGGCCGCTGTAAGAGGATTTTTTTTAGAATTTGCGTACCTTGAAAACATGAAATAATATATCTTAAAATGCTTGATAGCTTGACAATAAATTTGAATTCTTGAAGTTTTCAGCACTATGTTTTTTCAGTCGGCACGCTGCTGACTTGTAAGCTCTCCATTTTTTTACTTTGAAAACGAGTAATCGGCGCCAATACATTTTTTGGCGCCAGAAATCTAGGAGGACATTTTAGATTAAGGATAGTTTAGATTAAGGACATTTTGGACATTATAATTAAGGACATTTGTGGATAACATAATTTGGATAACCTTCAACGTCGCGTCGCTTGGAAAAAAGGTAAATACCTTTTAATTATTCTTTTGTTTCGATTTCGGAATCAACATGGATGCAATAGAGAAATATAAGATTAAAAGGACATCGTTACGATTGAACGTGACTCGGCAAATTAATAAAATAGAATCATTGTTGCAAAGTGAAATTAAAGATACGTATAATGATTTATTATTAGAGAATTTAGAACAAATCATTGAAAAAGAAACAAATTTGTAAAAAGTCGATTCCGAGATGAAAGAAATAATTGATAATTCTGAAGAGTTGGAAAAGGAATTGGCTTCATGCCAAGAGTACGAAGAAAGGGTCATTAGTATTAAATTTAAGGTAAAGAATAGAATAAAAGAATTTAATGAAAAATGTGAGAAGGAAAAAGCACCGACAAGTTCCAGTGTAATAGAACATTTTGAAACCGAAAACAAAAATAAAACTCATGCTAATCAGTTGATGAAACTTCCCAAATTACAAATAAAACCGTTCTCAGGTGAACGAAATGAGTTCATGGAATGTTTTAACTCATTTAAAGCAGCAGTGGATTCAAATGAATCATTGACAGAAGTAGAAAAATTTGTTTATTTGAAGTCCCTGTTGTCAGGTTCTGCCCATAATGTAGTATCAGGATTTGATCTTTCAGAATGTGATTATAAGGAATGTTTGAATTTATTAGCAGATCGCTATGGAAGAAAGGAAACAAATATTAATTTTAATATAAATAGGCTTTTGAAATTAGAACCTGTATAATATGTATCGAACATAAAATCTTTGAGAAAATTGTATGACGAAATTGACATATCTGTAAGGAATTTGCAAGCGTTAGGAGTAACTTCGAACTCTTATGGCCAGTTGTTGAATCCAATTCTATTGAAATTGCTCCCACATGAAATGGTCTTAGAATTTCACAGAAGGAAAGAGCCCAAAATGGAAGGGGATGTGACTAGTTTAATTAAGTTTATAAAGAGTGAAATTGACTGTAGGGAAGCTGCACTGCAGGTGTCAAATCCCTCTAACGCTAAACAGCATGATATCGAAAACCGAAATTTCCGTTATACGAAATTTCAGCCCAAAACTACCTTATCAGCAACTGCTTTAAATCATTTCACAAAATTGTTTTGTGTGTTTTGTAAATCCAATAATCATGTAAGTCTAAACTGTGATAAATTTAATGACTAACAAAAAAGGTTAAAATTAAAAAGGGAAGGTAGATGCTACCGGTGTTTTTTTAGGTCGCACTTATCGTCACAATGCAAAAGTAAGTTAAGCCCATGTAAAAAGTGTTTCGCTTCCGGTCATAATAAGATATTTTGTTTCAAAGGAAACAGAGGGGAAAATAATGAAACCCAAACCGAAATTTCTAAAAATAAACCTGAATCTGAAAATAAAGAATCAGTTTCCGATAATGTAGGAGCCATGCACAATTCACAGTGTAATTCTTTGGCTACGAAAAATGCCGTGTTACTACAGACTTGCAGCGCTATTTTAAGATCAAAAGGAAATTTAGGCCTTGCAAATATTTTGCTCGATTCTGGGTCACAGAAAAGTTGGATTTTGGATGACCTTGCTTTTCAATTAAAATTGCCAACTGTGCGAATTGAGCGTTTGAAAGTTTTTCTTTCGGTTTGAGTGAGGCGAAAGAGAAGGAATTTAGAGTGTTCAATGTAAAATTATGTAACACGTCAGATCCGAATAGTTGTTGAACGGTTGAGGTTTTAGGAACTGACGTAATTAGCGCGGCATCACTAATAGCCCAGTCAAAATAGGTTTTATGGCTAAAAAAAATATGAAAGTTTTGAAAATTGGTGGAGATGTTTGTTTAGGCATGCTAATGAACATACTAAAAGTCCCCACCGATCAGACTTGAGCTTTCGCCGCCATCTAGGAAAATGTGTACACTTTTTGGTTTTTTGCACGTAACTTGAGAAATATTGATTTTATGTAAAAAAATTTAATTTAAATATTAAAGAGCACTAAATTGTGAACAAAAACGTCATTTACATTTTTTTTATAAATCGAACACGAACAAAGATAATTGACTTTGAAAGGAGCGAACCATCACGCCTGGGACGCGGATGCGCGGACCATCTCCATCGCGATGGGGGGATGACCCGCGCATGTGTGCCAAAAGTCTTATATACTCACGTTTGTCAAATCTCTGCATATCAAAGCTCAAGAGAAAGTTGCATCAACACCCAATCCATTGTTATCAGGTTGTATTGTGAGGCTTGGTGGATTCTATATTTTTATGTCATACTTAGGCTGCATTGGGTACATAATGGCTGGAGGTGAGTTAAAATAAATATTAACTTTGATGTACACAACTACGTCAGTAGAAAAAAATGTTGCCTGGCCATGCATACGCTAGAAAAATCCTAGCTCATTTATCTACCCAAACATCTTTAGCAAAAATAATTTTTGACGCCATGGACATATCTGATTTTAAAGCAATAATCTCCATGGGTTGTTTAGAGATTTTGAAATCTTTTTTTGTGTTTTTGCAAATAACTTGGAAAATATAAACTTTTATGTTAAAAAAGTTTAATACAAAAATTAAAGAAAATTAAATTGTGTACAAAAAACATTAAATACATTTTGTCGTAACCCTAACACGTATAAAACCCTAACACTATTAAATGTGCGTTGATTATGGAGGTAGCGTCGAAGTCTCGCTGCAGGTTCTTTCCTTTGAATTATCTCTACTCCCTCATTGCGATTTTCTTTAAACACAAGAAAATAGACTTTGATGTATTTTAGTATGTAGATATTTGATCATTATTAATTTTATAAACGAATGAAATAAACTGGGATGTATTCACTACCGTATTTTCATTGTGTATAATTTTTTAGCTTACCTACTTTATGGTTGTCGTGCTTTTTTCGGTACGGGTTTGTTCGCGTCGTTAGTCTTGAAAAGTTTATCTATGGGGCAGCTAGCATCACTTCATTTATCAATTCCTTTTATTGGATCATCATGATCTACAGGGCAATAACTTCAATGGGGTATGTCGTTGTGACATACTCCATTGCAGTTATTGCAGGCCGTTGTACAGTTGATGACTGCTTTCCGACATACGCATCTCTCTCCTCAATCAGTCTTGCTGTTGCAAAACACTATGCTTAAACCTGAATGAGGAGCCACTGCTTTCATAGTTGTGATGGGCACGAGGGTTTTCTCTTGACGTTTCCAGTCCCACACTTCAGAATGCAATTCCTTCCCAAACCACTTCTGCACTTGGTGATACAACCGAACAGAAAGTAGCCTGGTTTCCGCTTCAGTTGAGGGAAGAGACGAAATGTATGGTTTTATTTTAGTGTCAAATTTTGCGAAGCATTTGTACCTAAACTTATTTAGGGACTGTTCACTGGAATGTGCTCCATACCAGATCAGAAAAAAAGCATTCTCCTGCTTGAACCATCATTGTGCGATGAGTTGCATTTATTAACTACTGTCACGTTGTGTTCTATATCTTTAATTTGGAACATTTTTATGCAAAGTTTCTTTCCTTTGTTGAATGCTGCAGAAGTAGTATCACATCCACTGAACGCATGTAGTAAAAGGATACTTTGGTAAGTCCCGATGATTGTATTTCATTTGATAAATATATTTTTTTCTTTGATTTCCCTTTTCGTGGTTTGACAGGGAAAATGTCTTTTCTGTAGGAGTGAGAGCTGTTAATAGAAACAGGTGGTCAACATCTTCACCGATGGTTACAACGATGTTGTTACCAGAACATGCTTCATTAATTGCAGTATTTATAATGAGAATGTCGGCGGAGTCATTGCTTTGTCGGAATCGAATCCCATTGTTTCCCACCTCAGCTGATAGAATGCTGATCAATTCGCTCTTATTGTTTTCATTTGAAAGGAACTATTCGAGTTTAACAGTAACTCGCATGTTTCCATCAAAATTTAGGTCTCCAGATTTTTTCACTATAGACCGTATATTTTGTTCAATTTTTTTTTTGTAGTGTTAGTGATGTTGGATTAGCCATTCAAAACAAATATACAGTTGGTACCATAATGCTTTTTATATAGTTAACTTAATTTATGCAAACTGCCGAAAAAGTTATTTGCGTTTCACATTTGACACGGTGTAGGAGAAAACCACTGTCCACAATGTTGACGCATTTCAGGAGTTTAAGGTCTTAGCTTGGAGGTTAAGGTCTTAGCTTCAAAAATGTCGTACATGGCCAATGTCGTTGTCTCTCGCATTCCAGCTTCATTAAATAGAGCCAACGGAAAAGGAGCTAACTCATATTCTAAATAACATGGTAGGTCTTCGTCGTTTTTAGCAATCGCTATCCTCTGAAAAAGCAACAAAGGGTTTTTCTACTATATTGAAACCGTTTCTTTCACCGTACAAATGACGGTGATCAAGCTTTCATAAGGTCTACCATTTCAAAGTATTAAACCCAGAGGGCTGCAGTGGAGCCATTCTCTTTCAACTGCTTCAAAGTCATCCTCATTTTAATCTCATATACGATGGCTCGTATATGAGAATGTCCGTATATGGTTTCTAGCGATAGTTGTTCAGTAGCAAAATCTCTAAACAACCCATGGAGATTATTGCTTTGAAATCAGATATGTCCATGGCGTCAAAAATTATTTTTGCTAAAGATGTTTGGGTAGATAAATGAGCTAGGATTTTTCTAGCGTATGCATGGCCAGGCAACATTTTTCTACTGACGTAGTTGCGTACATCAAAGTTAATATTTATTTTAACTCACCTCCAGCCATTATGTACCCAATGCAGCCTAAGTATGACATAAAAATATATAATCCACCAAGCCTCACAATACAACCTGATAACAATGGATTGGGTGTTGATGCAACTTTCTCTTGAGCTTTGATATGCAGAGATTTGACAAACGTGAGTATATAAGACTTTTGGCACACATGCGCGGGTCATCCCCCCATCGCGATGGAGATGGTCCGCGCATCCGCGTCCCAGGCGTGATGGTTCGCTCCTTTCAAAGTCAAATATCTTTGTTCGTGTTCGATTTATAAAAAAAATGTAAAGACGTTTTTGTTCACAATTTAGTGCTCTTTAATTTTTAAATTAAAATTTTTTACATAAAATCAATATTTCTCAAGTTACTTGCAAAAAACCAAAAAAGTGTACACATTTTCCTAGATGGCGGTGAAAGCTCAAGTCTGGTCGGTGGGGACTTTTAGTATGTTCATTAGCATGCCTAAACAAACATCTCCACCAATTTTCAAAACTTTCATATTTTATTTAGCCATTCGTCAAAATCAGGTCTATTTTGACTGGGGTATAAGCTCTCCTAGTGAAATAAATCAAGTTTCTGAGTTGATATTAAACAGAGGAATCCAGTTCGCAGACGTTTCGTCGCCAGGCGATAGCATAAACATTTTATTAGGTGCCGATTATTATTTCTCGTTACAAAAAGGTGTAGTTGAAAAAATGAGCGATCAATTATATTTAGCGGATACAATTTTTGGACTTACTGTTGTCGGTAAAATTAATTCTAGTTGTAGCATGGCAGTTAATGTAAATTTCGTGTCTGTAAATTAGAAAAGTTTTGATTTACAAAATTTTTGGAACTTAGAATCTATTCGAATTTGTGACGATAAGAATACGGTATTTTCTCAGAAAGATTTAGATACGATTAATTGTTTTAATGATAATTTAAAATTCAGGAATGGTAGATACGAAACGAAGCTTTTGTGGAGAGAGAATAAACATAAACTTGCAGATAATTTTGAAGTAGCTAAACGCAGACTCTTAAAATTAATGGACGATTTAAATAAAAATAAAGAATTAGCTACTGAATACGAGAATATAATTAAAGAACAAATTAATAAAGGTATTGTGGAAGAATGTGAGTCGTATGAAAATGTAACTGGAACGTACTACATGCCACACAGATTTGTGGTAAGGCAAGATAGATCTACTACAAAGGTTAGGATAGTATTTGATGCTTCTTCCAAAAGCAAAAATTCAAATTCGTTAAATGAGTGTTTATTATCAGCCCTTTGTGGCAAACAGAGTAAGTGAGATTCAAAGCTTTGTTGCACCCTGCCCAGTGGAAATTTTGTAAGGATATCAATAATCCGGCCGACGTCATCACACGCGGTTGTGCAGCTATGAATTTAGTAAAAAATAAAAATTGGTGGCAAAGTCCCCCATGGTTGAAAGACAGTTGTTTTCCCATGTCAACCACAGAACCTCATGTGAATATTGTTAATTTCGATCTGTTGCAAGAGCAACGAAAAACTGTCGTTTGTACGATTACTGAAACACATCCTGACTTCGACTTACTATCCAGATTTTCATCGTGGACAAAGCTGAAGCGTGCAATGGCATGGAGTCTCAGATTTTAGAAAATACTCAGTTGCAGCAATCTGAGAGAAATTATGGATTTCTAACTACTACTGAGCTAGATCTTGCTATGAATAAAATTTACCTAATTGTACAGAAGCATGAATTTAAAGATGATTATAAAAACTTGAAGGAAGGAAAAGAATTAGCAAATAACAGTAAAATTTTGTCTTTGCATCCATTTATCGACAAAAATGGGTTGTTGCGTGTTGGAGGAAGATTGCGAAATTCTCAGCTTTCCGAAGACGAAAAGCATCCAATAATATTGCAGAAGAGTCATCATATAACGAACATTATCACCAACGACAATTATTATCACCAACGTTACTTGCATAGTGGAGTCCAGCTAACACTTGCAACAATAAGACAAAGATTCTGGATCATAAATGCAAAAGAAGTAATTAGGAAGTGTGTTTGGAAATGTATCCGATACCATTGGTACCGAAAACGGATGTCTTCGCAGCTGATGGGAGATTTGCTTAAAGCAAGGGTAACTCCTGCAAGAGCACTCACCAGAACAGGTGTGGATTTTGTTGGCCCATTTCATATCAAAATGGAAAGAAAGCGAGGATCTCAGCCAGTAAAAGATTACGTATGTTTGTTTGTTTGCTTCACAACGAAAGCAATTCATCTAGAGATCGTTAAGGATCTGACAACTGACGCCTTTATCGCTGCATTAAGGCGGTTTGCAGCCAGACGTGGAAAGCCCCAAGAAATGTTTAGCGACAGAGGCACAAACTTTTCAGGAGCCAATAAAGAACTGAAAAGAATGTTTGCATCATTTAACGCAGACAAAAATTTTCATGACTATCTTACCACTGACAATATCAAGTGGAATTTCAATCCCCCAGCGTCTTTCCACTTTGGCGGCCTCTGGGAGGCAGGCGTTAAGCAAATGAAGGGACATTTGAAGAGAACGGTCGGCGGCCAGATACTTACCTACGAAGAGTTCCTGACTCTGCTTGCACAGGTCGAGGCCTGTCTCAATTCAAGGCCGATCATCGCCATGTCAGACGACACCAAGGATCTGAGTGCCTTGACGCCGGGGCATTTCATTATAGGTGCTCCACTAATTTCAATTCCTGAACCGTCCCTGCTTAACGAAAACATTTCTCCGCTGAAAAGATGGCGACTGACCCAACAGTTGCAACAGTGCTTCTGGAAAAGATGGTCCAGGGATTACCTAGGCCAATTTCACCAACGTACGAAGTGGACTAAGACTAAGCGAAACTTTAAATGCGATGACTTGGTTTTAATTAGGGATGATGATCAACCCCCCCCCCCCCTAAGTGGAAGCTTGACCGTATAATCGAACTTTATCCTGGAAGGGACAATCATGTTCGAGTCGTAAAGTTGCGAACAGCAACACAAGAACTAAAACGACCAATATCAAAATTGACTTTACTGCCCTTTTGTGAATAATTTTTCAATTGCTGTTTCTTGTATATGTACATACTAATTTTTATTGTTCTTTCAGATAAACAGACTAGTTTAGGATATGTATATATGTATATAATTAGTGTCATAAGGTAATATTTTTCTGTATATATGTATATAATTAGTGCCATAAGGTAATATTTTTCTGTATATATGTATATAATTAGTGCCATAGGGTAATATTTTTCTTAATAGAATTTTTGTTATTTAATTTCTTATGTTGAATCTTGAAAATTTTGTTGAATGTGTATGATTTAAAAAAAAAAATTCTATATCTTGGTTCTTGAAAAAAAAAATTTTTGAATTTTTCTTGTGATGACCCCTTGGTCATCGGGGGGGGGGCATGTTCGCTCCCTTCCAGATGTGCTGACGCATTTGTCTTGTTTTGTTGACGTCAGCGATTTTGTCTCGCCTTTGACTCCCCCTTGTGGCGAAAAATTAAATCATGCAGTTGACTTGGAATTCTTAAGAAGTGTATGTGTATCATCGCCGTTGTGAGCGGAATTTTTTTAGAATTTGTGTATCTTGAAAACATGAAATAATATATCTTAAATTGCTTGATAGCTTGATAATAAATTTGAATTCTTGAAGTTTTCAGCAGTATGTTTTTTCAGTCGGCATGCTGCTGACTTGTAAGCTCTCCATTTTCTGACTTTGAAAACGAGTAATCGGCGCCAATACAACTAGGTATCTTACAACCTGACAAGCAACGGTGGTGGTTCACACTTTCGATTTTTAACTACGCATTAAAAAGTAACAAACAGATTTGACACAGCGCACTCTACCGGCGAGCAGGCGAGGAGGTTGGAGTTATTCAACACTCCCCACCTGATAATTTTCTCTTTATAAATTATCACACTGTAATAAAACAAAAATTAATATCATATAACAATCATGAATGAAAATTTTCTAAATGTTACACATTAAAATAAAACTGTAAGAAAGTTCAATTATTTAGATAGTTCCAAAGGATATATTAGCTGTATAGGCCTTTTAAACTGTCCTTTTTTAGTTTTCACAACACAAGAACGGATAAGTCCATCACGTCCTTTAAAAACTTCAATAATTCGTCCTAAGTTCCACAAAAATTTTGATTTTTGACTTCCTTCAACCAGAAATACATCGTCCACTGATAGCTCTTTTTTCGCCTGTGGTGTTCCGAAATAATGAAAATTTCTAAGGCTCAGCATATATTCCTTTTTCCCTTTAGTCCACAGTTGACGCAAAAGTTTGGTTTGGTAACGCTTACGCCTTAAAAGTGCATCTCTGGTCACCTTTGTCGAATCAGGAATTAAAACTTCTGCGAAGTTAAAGGGATATTCACTCTTGCGTCCAGCAAGAAGAAAATGTGCAGGCGAAAGAGGCTCTGGTTCAGTTGAATTATCGTATACGTAGGTTAAAGGTCTCTGGTTCAAAACGTTTTCAATTTCTGCTAGGATGGTCACAATTTCTTCAAATGACAGTTGGGCTCGACCAAGAATTTTCTTCAATGGTTCGTTTATCGATCTCATTAAGCGCTCATAAAACCCTCCCCACCATGGGGCAAGCTCAACAATGAACTTCCAAGTTATACCTTCAGATGACAGAAAGTTCTTAAATTCATTTTTTCTTATAACATCGACGAATTGTTGTATATCTTTACTAACGTACTTAAAAGTCTTGGCGTTATCCGAATAAAATACCTTACAATTTCCACGTCGGGAAAAGAAACGTCTAAGAGCTAAAATAAATTTTTGTGATGACATGTCTGAAACTAGCTCCAAATGGACGGCGCGCGTGATTTGACAGGTAAACAACGTAATATAAGATTTTTGAACTTCTGTTCCAAATTTAGCGAAGATTGGGCCAGTGAAATCGACGCCAGTGACACTGAAAGGGGGCCTCTACAATTCTGTCTCTCGTTAATTGACCAGTCATTTGCTCGGCTGGTTTTGCAGAAAATCTTCGGCATAGCAGGCAATTATTGATGACTTTTTTTACAAGTTGTCGACCTTTGGGTATCTAATATTTCTCTTATTTTTGTTAAAGTAGCCGCAATTCCGGCATGTAACACTTTGTTGTGTTCATGAAGCACTAATAGTTCAGTTAACCGAACATCTCGGGGAAGAAGAATTGGGTGCTTCTCGTTCAATGTGAATTCCGATTCTTCCAATCTACCCTTAATTCGAAGAATTTGATTTTCGTCTAGAAAAGAGGCTAAACTAAATATATTAGAGTCAACAGAAATAAGTTTAGAAGACTTAAGAGTTTTGATTTCAGAGGCGAAATATTCAAGTTGAACTTCACGAATACAAATTATTTAAGCCTGTTGAATTTCAGTAGCAACAAGAGGACCACTGAATGTTGACAATTTCCTAGCTCTGGATAAAAAACGATATATCCATGCTACCACTCTGAGAAGTTTTAAAAGACTGCTATAACGTTTAAAATCTAAAATGGGGTCCCTATTAGTGATACAAGTAGACAAAATAGCTATTTTGCGACGTTCTAACTGGGTTTCATTTTTAATCTAACAAGATTGTTGCAGTGGCCAATTTGACGGGGACTCCTGTAGCCATGATGGTCCAAACCACCAAAGAGAACTATTTTGTAACGTTTTTCCATCTACACTTCTAATAAGAAGATCGGCAGGGTTTTCCTTGCCTTTGCAAAATTTCCAACAGCTTGGTGCAGTAGACTCGTGAATTTCTGCAACCCTGTTGCAAACGAAGGGTTTCCAATCCTTGGAGGATCCCCTGATCCAACAAAAGACAATTTGTGAATCTGCCCATAGGAACGTGTTCTTAATGATGCCACCAAACAACTGATGTAGATATTTTGACATTCTGGAAGCAATGACGGCTCCCATCAGTTCAAGGCGAGGCAACGTTAAAGTTTTGAGAGGAGCGACTGTACTTTTGGAACAGATGAAGGCAGTTTTTATTTCGTTTAACTTGTTGGTGAACTGAAAGTAAGCAACAGCACCATAAGCCTTTTGGATTGAGTCACTAAATATATCTAATGAGATCTCACCGTTATTCAACATGTCACAATTTTGGAAGCATTTCCGAGGAACTGAAATACACTGCAAGATGCTTAGTTCAGAATACGAGTCTGAAATTCAATTTTAATTTCTTCTGGAAGATCATCATCCCAATCTACGCCCAGAATCCAAATTTTCTGCAGCAACATTTTAATCCTAACTATAAAGGGCGTGACGTATCCTGCGGGATCGTACAGCTTTGCTGCCATCTTTAAAATCATTCTCTTTGTGACACTTCTCATATCTAAGGTATTATTCGACAGTTAGTGCAAATCAATCTTAATTGTATCTTCGTCAGTGTTCCATAAAAGACCTAACACTTTTGAGTGTGAAAGTAACTCATTTTCCAACAATTTGTTTTTCGACCAAATATTTTTTAATTCAACTGAATTGGAATTAAATTTGCGTAATTTCATTCCTTCATTTTTCAAAATAAATGCTGCACTAGATGACAGTCGATATGCATCCTCGACGCAATTTGCCCCATAATACAGATCGTCAACACAAAGCGAAGAATTTAACATGTTACAAGTTTCTGGATAATCATTAATAAATTTCTTAAGGTGATGCTTTATAGTGGCAGCTAGGACAAAGGGACTTGAATTAACCCCGAATGTTAAGCGCGTTATGTTCATAACTCTAATTGTTTCTCTTTCAAAATCATCAAACCAAAGAAATTTTAAATATTTTCGACTTTCATTCGCAATACTAATCATTAAAAAAGCCTTTTCGATATCTGCCGAAAACGCAATCTCATATTTACGAAATTTCAATATTAAATCTAAAATGTTAGGGTTTAAGTTCGGACCAGACGGCGATAAATCATTCAACGATTTGCAATTTTTCGCTTTCGATGAAGCGTCGAAAACAATTCTAATACGCGAGGTTGTTTTATCGGGTCTAACTATCGCTCTATGGGGCATAAAGTAACCGTCATTCCACTGACTATTCGCACATTCTTCTACAATACCATCTGATAATTGTTCTGAAATTATACTTTTATACTCCCTGTAAATATCCCTGTAAGCATTCAATTTAACTTTTAAATTCTCAAAACGCTTCTCTGTGACACAAAAATTACTATCCAGTTCGCCGGGGTCGGAATTCCAAAGTAATTTAGTTTCGTATCTGCCATTCTTGATCCTAATTCTCTCTCGAACTGCTCTATAATTTGTTTATCTTTACAAGATATCTCATCCGCCTCAACAATTCCCAAACTATCTAATCGCCAAAAATCCGTCAAATCCTTCATTAACACTACGTTCTTCATTAACTGCAATGTTTTGCGCACAGCTTTCCTGTCTCAAAAAAGTAGAACCATAAATTACCCAACCAAACACAGAATTAACTGCTAAGGTTTTGTTTATCGCAATTCTTTCATCTAACACAAAATCCCAAAACAAATCACTCCCAATAAAAATCTGAATAGTCGACTCATCACCAATCGAAACTGAGTCAGCAAGCTCCAACCTATGTTTTTTCATAAACTCCGTAATATAGCTGTTTGGGGGAGCAATATTGGCGCCAGTTATCTCTGGAATCACCAGTGTTTGGACTTTCGTTCGGAACCTTCCATCCCTAGACATGAACTCAAACTCTACTACCGGATATAATTTTTCTGTTGTTCGCTTCATGCCAAAAGAAAATATAGACAGGTTCTCATAACGTACAGGTTTTAATTTTAAATCATTTACGATCTTTGTCGTACAAAAACTCCGAGAGCTTCCATTATCCAACATAATTCGCGACAATTTATGACCGAATTTCGATTTTGCTACGGCAGTACATACTTGCAAGTAAACATCTTTGACACTATTTATTCCAGCATTACATTGCGAAACCGAACTAATAATTTCTGAACTCGGCGTCACTCCAACACTTTCTGACTCATCGCATTTCACTTCTGGAACGCAGTTATTTTCATTGGCAATATTTACGACGCGAGGGTCAGTTCTCTTAAAAGGTTGTTTACCATTATAACCCATACAAATTGAACCGTGATGATTTGGGGGTTTTACACTTATTACATGGGAATCTATTTGATCGGCAATTACTACTCACATGAAATAATTTGAAACACTTATAACAACGTTTATTATTTCTCAAGACTTCTAATTTCTTATGGGGTGGCAAATTGCACTTAAATGAATCATGAGAAGCAGAACAGAAAATGCATATCGAGGCCATTTGTGCATTAAAAGCGGTTGCACTGGGTACATTCCCTTTAAAACTTTTGTTTACAAATCTATTTGGCGGATTACGCTGGTTAGAAGACACATGTCTCTTTTCATTCAAAGTTAAGTTAACAGATTCTAGACACTCTATTTCACATTTTATAAATGAAAGGGGTTCAAAACGTCATTATTTTCTTTACATTTCTTTTTACGATTAAACTCCAAAACAAGATCCTCAGGTATTAAATTTAACAAAATCGGAATTAAAAGAGGACCACAATTTTCAGAATTAACTTGCATGGAATCCAAATTACGAATAGAAATATCTATCTCGTCGTACAGTCTGCATAATGCAGAAACATTTATAGAATATTTAACACTTTGCAAATTAAAAATTTTTATTCATAAAACAGCTGATAATTAGATCTTTGCTTGCAAATCTCTCCTTAATTAATTTAATACAGTTATCATAATTGCTATCACTGAGTTCGAAACCGGAAACTACACTTAATACGGATCCAGACAAGTATGATTTCAAATAAACAAATTTTTCAACCTTCGAAAGCGAATTATTTTGATTAATTGTGCTATCAAACGAATTCCAAAACTCATTCAATAATTTTGGATCCCCAGAAAAAGGCTGAATAACTAATTTTGGAAGTTTTACCGAGTGAGAAGCATTTAAACTTTCAGTTACATTAGAACCAATTCCGGAACGAACCTCAGAACTTGATGTGTCCAGTGATTCTTTATTTTTTAAGAAACGTTTTGTTTTATGGCTAAACCTAGTACATTTTTCTTGATATTCATCACTAACGTTAGTTTCTTCTTCAATCAAAGATATGTCAATTAAATTTTCAATTTGCAAATCTAAGGTCTTTAAATTATCCGCTTTTTTCGTCAAAACAGCGAGGTGTTCGTCTAACTCAGTATAATCAGCGTTTTCAATAACCAAAACAGTTTCAATTTCTGTTACCAATTTTGTAATATTTGACCTTACGGTCTCTCTTTTTGATTTCAATTTTTCAAGCTTTTCGCTCGACTTTGACATTATTACAAAATATATTTGTACCCAATGAACAACAAAACAAAACAATAACTTTAAAGATTTACCTGAACAGCATCAGTAAACGCGGAGAAGAAAACGAAATAATCCTAATGCTTGCACACACAAAATATTTTAAATTAAATTTGAAGCAACACTGTTATCACGTAAATAACGTAAATATCCTTTTCGGGCAGAAAACAGCAACATCACAACATTATCTTCTTATTTCCCGGAGCCGATGTGCCATAAAAAAAGGTTGAGAGTGAGGGGGTTTCGAATGCCGTGATGTCGCGTAAAAGTTCAGTCATTAAACACAAATTTGTCTTTTAAGCTTTAATATACAGGTGCCACATAAAAATGTAATCCAGGTGGGGTATCTTTCAACCCAAGAAGAAGAACATGAACAGGTATCTTTCAACGCAAGCGGACATAACATAAGTAGGTATCTTACAACCTGACAAGCAACAGTGGTGGTTCACGCCTTCGATTTTTAACTACGAATTAAAAAGTAACAAACAGATTTGACACAGCGCCCTCTACCGGTGAGCAGGCGAGGAGGTTGGAGTTATTCAACAAGGGGATAAAGGATATAAAATTCCCCGGTCTCTAGAGTTGTAGGAACCCGGCCAGTTTTAGCCTTTGAACTGGATAAGCTTAGTAAATTTTTTCCCACTAGGCTCAGAGTAGGTTTTTGATCACCCTGCTGTTCCATACTTCAGCTACAATGAAGTGCCTGTATATCATATTTGGACCTCTCTTCCATAAGTGAATGCTGGAATATCAACCATACGATTGATCGTATTTTATAGAGAGCTCCACCTAAATTTTGAAAGGTGAGTTACTGCACAATAACAATTATTAAGCTTAAGTATAGACGTTCTTCTATTCTCTTTAGCTCGTTCGGCAAAACTTCATAAATATGAGAATATTAAAATGATCTTCAGAAGCTCTGCTCTCTTGAGCCCGATAGTTGTCCGTTTGTTTATATGCAGTGGCGTACCTAGACCATTTGGGGCTCGGGGCAGATTTATTTTTGACCCCCTCCCTCCAAAAAAAGGCAATTTTAAACTTTTTCTTATGACAGCTAGCCTTTCTTTGCCTTAATCAGACCGTCTACACAGGCTATTGATCTGTGCAGCGAAAAAATAGACACAATAAGGGAGCGAACTCGTGTAGTACGAGGTGAGCAATTATCATTACTGTTAAAGTGTTAAATTGAAAAAAAGTCTTACGTCAAGGCCCGGGTTCGAGCAATCGAACCAACGACGTTCCGCACGACACAGCTCCGAAACCAACGTTCTAACCGCCTGAGCCATGATCTCGTTAACTTACAGTTTGGTACAAGATTAAAATCAGTTGTACGGTGCTGGTTTTTGTTGTGTGAATTTTTCCTCTACCCAAGGTGGACTATAAAAGAATTGGCCTTTTTATAAATCAAAGCAATAATAGTTAAAGACAAAATTCACATTAAAAAGAAAAGGAGCCGTTTTGGAGCCAATACTTTCTTATAATATTACGGTAGCTTCAAGGAAAACCAAAGAAATATTTCACTTTGATCTACATTAACTTTATTGGTAATTCAAGTTTAAAAAATTTTACTTTTCACAAGGCAATATACATTTACAGTATCAGTATGAAAAAAATAGAATTGAAATACGTCAAAAACTTTTCGTGTTGAGACGAATATAGTAGAAGTTTTTCTGGAACAAAAATAAAATAATTTTTTTACAAAATAAGACATATGTAAAGTTTTAACAAAAAGGTATTTAACCAGACTCAAATAAAATCTGCCTACTCATTTCCTGGTTAATAACTCATTTATTATATGATCGTCCATTAAACGGACGTCCATACTCAGCTCGGTGGTTCAATACAAAAAAAAAAGTTTTTACACTGAAGAATATTAAAGACAAAGCATTTTGAATTCACATAAAACACTGGACGACTAACGCCCTCTGCAGTGGCGGACCAAGGCGGGGGCGGGGGGGGCGGTCCGCCCCGGGTCCCACTTACTAAGGGGGCCCCACGAGAGGGGCCTTTTTTAAAATTGAATGATAACTTTACTACAAAAAATTACATTTTTAATTTTAAAAAAAATCAGAAAAGAACGTTATTGTTTTTATAAAATATTACACTTGCATATTTTAGCGACTTCCAACATTTCACATGCCCCCCCCCCAACTTAACTTGAAATAAATTAAAACGTTAATAGAAGTTCAGTTACAACCATAAAATTGTAGAAAACTTTTAAGAAAGCTGGGTTTTTGCCGCCTTTTCAAACTGTGAAACTGAAGATTCCGATTATGTCTTTAGCCTTAACATAGATTTCAACAATATGATATGATCCATAGCATAAATTCGATGCTATATTTCTTCTGATTTTTTTAATATTATATCTATTTTTCTCATTGTATAACTAACTACTCAAACAAGAATTCTATTTTTATTCAATTTCAAAAAATCCCAATATTTCATATTTTAAGGACCGTCCGGTAGTCAAAGCTCTGAGGAGGGCCCTAACTGAATTCATTTCGTGCCCCCCCCTCCCCCCCCAAAAAAAAAAGGTTAGAAGCACGCTACGCCTATGGTGCTGAGAGATGCCATAGAGTTGACACTGAGTTGCTGAGAATCGCCCTACATACTTCGTCGTATTCCAGAACCCACGAACTTTTCTTGGTGTATTTTAAAATTTTGTACGTAACCGTATTTATCTTAGAAGTGCAATAAACGCATGAAAATCATTAAATAGGCTGATAGTCTTTATTTTAGGCAAAGTCCTTATAGATCAGGTCCTGATTTTCCACTAGGCCCGGCAGGCCCGGGCCTAGGGGCCCCCGAATGTTGGGGGGCCCCAAAAACCCCAAAAAAGAAAATTTCCAATTCAGTTCTTTTTTATTTTACCTTTTTCAATATCATTTTTTTAATATATCCTTTCAAATTTGATTGATTGGTTCATCTTATGTACAGTTATATGTATAGTTCATCATATGTATGTTATAGTGTATATAAGGGATTAAGTTTTTCTGGTTGCATTGTATTGGTGTTTTAACTTAATGAAGAAGTTAATATGTTGTATTGCTTTTTGTTATTTGATAATGCTCAAGGCTTCTACGCTTCAAATAGCCAATTCTCGGTAAAATGATACTTTCACAGTGATTCATGATTATTTTTTGTGTGGGTCAATTTTGGAAATTTTACGTCCACATCACTGTTAGGGGGCCCCCATCGCCCCATCCCGCGTTGTGCCTAAAGTCAAGAATTTTATAAATCGGGCCCTGTTATAGACTGGTTAGTTTTCTGGTGTCAGAAGTCCTGATTTAAGCATTAGGTTGGGGAAAGACTGACTGATGACGACGATGAGCCTGGAAATTACAGGTAAGCCGATTCTTTGTCAGATTCTGGCTTTGGCGTAATATGTGAATGCTTTAAAAAATCAACCACACTCAACACTACCTGAAAATTCAAGGGATTTCCTTGGACAAGGCTTTAAATAAACTAAGAGCATTGGAACTTTTTATTAAGGAAAGCAGAGAATCTTTAGTTAGTGATGCTTTGGACTTCGCTTCCCAGAAATGTGAAGAAATGAGAATTGCTATTGAAAAGAGAGGCAGAAAAAGATCGAAAAAGATGATGCCGGGTGTAAAAGCTAAAGATGCGGCTTTATCTTTACAAGAAGAACTAAGGAGGTCCATGTTCCAATGTGTAGATAGGTTGTATTTGGAACTCCAAACAAGAACAAAATCCATGGACAACATTCATAACAAATTTGAAGTCTTGCAGTCGGTTAATTTGATCAAAGCTCTAGATGAGAAATTGCCAGAACTTGTTTCTCTTCTAACTGAAAGTTACGACGAATTTTCTAAGGACGAGGTTTTGCCAGAAATAAAAAGACTAAGACGTAAATGGTCGGATAGCCCTTACGTCTAAGGACCTCCATCAATCGTTTCTGCATAGATTGAACCAGTTTGAATGTTTCATTAGGAGATATATTATTCCATTCCATAATGATAATCTTCAAATATTAATACAGAGGAAGTCAAAAAGTGGTCAGCTCTTCAAGTTTTGCAGTTCATTGTTGGTATGGAATTTCAAGAGTCAGTACCAAACTTGTATTTAGCACTAAAGTTGTTTTTGACGATTTGCATTTCAGTCGCAATTTGTGAAAGAAGTTTTTCGAAATTGAAAGTCATCAAAAACTTTTTGCGCTCAATAATGAGCCAAATCAGACTAAATGGCCTAGCAATGTTATCCATCGAGAACAAGTTGGCTATGAAAATAAACTTTCATGAGACAATTAGACAATTTCCTGATGCAAAAGTTAGAAAAAGACAATTTTAAAAGGAGGCTTTTACCTATTTGAAATTAATACAGAATTCTTAATTTATCTAGCTTATATGGAATTTTTAAAAATGTTTGTTTTTAATAAGTTTTTAGAACGCAACCCCCCCCTTTTTTTGGAAATGTCCCTGGGTCTCATATAACATGGTTTCACACAACACGGCATTTTCTAGGTGATGTATTCCCATTCTATTTTTTTCAGACTGATACTGTGAATGTGTATTGCCTTGTGAAAAGTAAAAACTTTTAAAGTTGAATTACCAATAAAGTTAACGTAGATCAAAGTGAGGTATTTCTTTGGTTTTCCTTGAAGCTACCTGAATATTATAAGTAAGTATTGGCACCAAAATGGCTACTTTTCTTTTTAATATGAATTTTTTCTTAAACTATTATCGCTTTTATTAATCAAACGGCTAAGCCTTTTACCATTCACCTTGGCCTGACGAAAAATTCATACAACGAAAACCAGCGCCGTACAATTGATTTTAACTTTGTACCGAGCAGTAAGTTAGCGAGCTCATGGATCAAGCGGTTAGAACGTTGGTCTCGGAGCTGTGCCGTGCGGTACGTCATTGGTTCGATTGCTCGAACCCAGGCCTTGACATAAGACTTTTTTCATTAATTTAACGCTTAAACAGTAATGATCATTGCTCACCTCGTACTGCACGAGTTCGCTCCCTTATTCTGTAATTTTTTTCTCTGCACACAGGGGTGTGCCGACGGGGGAGGGGGGAAGCGGGACAGGACCCCCACCACAGAGCTAAAATATTTTTTTAAATTTACAAAATAATGCAAAAGTTTCGTATAGGACTAATAGTAATTGTGTTATTTATTATTTACTATTACGATCTTTATTGCACTTACATTTTTATCGATCTTTATTGTTACAATTTTAGCTCTATACAGTGCCAGAAACAGTATTTCTAAAGCTAAGTGCCGAGCGCTGTTTATACACTTCTACAGTACTATCCGCGAACCGCAAGAGTGAACCGAACCCTTGCCTATCAAAGTATTGAAGGGGTCTTTTTTCAACAGGGCACGCACGCACGCACTGTTTCGTCGCGTATCTGCTTTAAAAAGCACTTCTTGTTAGATTTTCATTCCACTAATGACGGGAACGTCGCTTTAAATATTTTATCCGAATTCATAGATATATGATTTTTAAGAAGGGGCATCTAGTACTCTAGATAGCCTAAATTGGCACTATTTAACATCTAATTTTCAAAATTTTCCAGGGGAGGGCCCCCGGACCCCCCCTTCGGCTAGTGGGTATTCCATACCCCCCAGACCCCCGGAAGACACCCCCTTCTAGTCGACCCTGATAATAGGGCGTCAGGGAAATGGCCGACCCCTACCACATGGAGGCATTGCCCCCCCCCCCCCCCAGAACAAAATCCTGGGCACGTCACTGTCTGCACAGGTCAATAGCCTGAGGAGACTATCTGATTAAGGCAAAGAAAGGCTAGCTGTCATTAGAAAAAGTTAAACATTACCATTTTTTTTGGGGGGGGGCCCAAAAAATAAATCCGCCCCAGGTCCCAAATGGTCTAGGTACTCCATTGGACCTCTACACATGAAAAACACAACTAATTTCCGTTACACTCCCCATCTAAACTCGAACGAGTTTACTGAAGTTAAAGAATAGATGATTTACCTAAATGACACTAAAGTATAAAATTAAAGCTTTTACATAAAATAAAAAATCACACATATATATAAATGCAAAAAATAAAAAAAAATATGTTCAATAGTAAAGTTTCTAAAATTCTGTCTTTGAGTTCGAGTGGATAGACCAATTGTACAGGTCTTTTATAGTCTCCTTTGGAAGTATGAACTATGCAAGAACGTACAAGTCCGTCACGCTCTTGAAACACTTCTTTGACAACACCTAAGTCTCACAGCAGCTTAGATTTACTGGTGCCCTCTAGCAGAACAACATCTCCTTTTTTAATACACTCAACGGAACTTGGACTTGTCATGTTGTTCATTGTTCTCAAATTAAGTAAGTACAACTCTTTCCATTTTTTCCATAATTGACACAGTAATCGAGATTGGTACTCTTGTCTTTTGGTAAGAGCACCTTTAGTAGATTCCCTGTGAAGGGTTTCGATGAAATGAACTGGGTATTCGACCTGATTTCTTTCTGGAAACAAAAATTGTGCTGGGGTCAAAGGCTGAGGTTCTCCTATCTCGTTGCTAACGTAAGATAGAGGTCTCAGATTTACAACAGTCTCTATCTCGGAGAGAAGAGTGGTCATCTCTTCAAAGCTGAGTAGAGCCCCTCATAAAACTTTCTTCAGTGGTTCCTTAATACTCTTGACTAGTCTCTCATAGAAACCTCCCCACCATGGGGCAAGTTCTACAATGAATTTCCATGTTATACGTTTGGATGTCAGAAAATCTCGAAATTCAGAGTCTTCCAAAATATCAAATTGTCTCTGAAGCTCCTTATCGGTACATTTAAGTGATTTCGCATTGTCGGAGTAAATAGTGTGACATGTAATTCTTGACAGGAACCTTCTAAAAGCCAGCAAGAACTTTGCAGTCGACATATCCGTGACCAGTTCAAGATGAATCGCCCTCGTCACAGCACAGGTAAATAATGCAACGTACGATTTTTAGTACCATCTTCGTACCTCACATAAATCGGACCAGCAAAGTCGGTACCGATAACAGTGAACGGATGAGTTTCACCCATCCGATCCCTTGGAACCTGTCCGCTCAATTGATGCGAAGGTTTGACAGCATATCTTCTACAAGTCAAGCACTTTGAAATTACCCTTTTCACAAGCTGCCGGCCCTTTGGTATCCAAAATCTTTTTCGGATTTGTACTAACGTGCTTTCAACACCTGAATGCAGCATATTTTCATGTTCTTGCTTTGCAAGTAGTTCGGCGAACTTGGAATGTTTGGGAATAATAATCGGTTTTCTTTCATCAAAGGAATAGTCACTCTCGTCAAATCTTCCCTTGCTTCTTAAAATGCCTTTATCATCAAGAAATGGAACAAGTTGGAAAATGTCCGATTTTGGTGAAATCTTTGAATTATTATGGAGAGCTTGCAACTCACCTTTGTAGAAGTGGGACTGAATTAGCATAATTAAAGTCTCTTCGGCGGCTTTCACTTCATTAGCTGTCAGAGTTTCAGCCTCAGGTTTTACCTTTTTTAATCTACTTAAAAATCGCTTCATCCAAGCCACAACTCAAATAATTCTGCTCAATTTACTATAATTATCAATATTCAATAATTTTATCTCTTCTTGAGGAACACATTCCATCACTGAAATACATTTCAGATATTTCATCTCTGTATCATTTACCTTCTTAATTTCTGGCTTGGGCCACATCTCATTCGGAAGAGATAACCACTCTGGACCCCTCCACCAAACTGGGGAACTTATCAGAACATTGATGGAGGTTCCTCTACTGATAAAATCTGCAGGATTGTCCTTCCCAGGGCAATGGTGCCAGTCCTTTGGACGAGTAATTTCCTATATTTCTTTGACACGATTTCTAATAAACTGTTTAAAGTTTATGGCAAGAGTTTTAATCCAACAGCACACGATTGCTGAGTCGGACCAAAAATAAATTTCACAAGGCTGTTTCAAAGCTCGTATGATATTTTTATACAGCCTGACAGATAAGAGGGCACCAAGAAGTTCAAGTCTTGGTAACGTTATCACTTTCAAGGGCGCAACTCTACTCTTAGCTGCAACAAAACTTGTAGATATGAGTCCATCACTAGTTTCTATTCTAAGATAAGCTACTGTACCATAAGCCTTCAAGCCGGCATCAGAGAAGATATGCAATTAATACAATTTAATTTTCTCTTTACTGAATCCTAAGAAATAGTATCGCGGCACTGTTAAGTCGTTTGAATTGTTGACTTATATCACACCACTGTTGTTCTAAGTCTAACGGTAACTTTTGATCCCACTCCAAGCCCCTTTTCCAAATATTTTGTATCAAACACTTCAGGAGAATAGTGAAAGGCCCTAAAAACCCAACTGGGTCAAAAATACGACCAACGATTTTCAAAATAAATCGTTTCGAGTTCTCTTGTTTGTTAATTAACTTTGACAAATGATCAGACTCAAAATAAAATGAATCTTTATCTGAATCCCAACAAATTCCATAAACTTTAAACGGGAAAGCTGACTGACCTATACTTTCATTTTCTTCCTCAACATTTATGCCGATTTGCTTCCACAGCTCACGTAATTCTCTGTTGTTTGTTTGGAATTTTCTTAGCAACATACCAGCATCTCGAAAAATATCTACGCAATCAGAACTTAACTGTAATGCTGTATCGATATCATCACATCCACCTATGACGTCATCAACGTAAACTCTTCGGTTTAACAGGTCGTATGCAAGTGGTTTCGATTCTGCGTACTTTTTGATATGCTCTTTTATGGTCGCAGCCAAAAGAAACGGACTACAATTAATGCCAAATAATACCCGACAAAAGCGATATATAACTGTTGAAGAGTCGTTCCAAGGGTCTTCTGACCAAAAAAATCTAAGTACGTCACGGTCTTCTTCATGGATAATTAACTGTAGAAATGCCTGTTTAATATCGGCTGTAAAAGCAATTTCGTTTTCTCGAAATGAGAGTATCAGCTCAAAAATATCGGGATATAAGTTCGGTCGAATAAACAAACAATCGTTCAAAGAGAGCTCATTTTTCCTATGCGCGGAGCCGTCGAACACTATTCTCACCTTACTGGTTGATTTATCCTTGCGAATAACAGCTGTATGAGGTAAATAACAGTGCGTGCGCGATGTGTTAGATTTGTCATCGCTTACTACTTTTTCGATAATACCCTCATCTTCATAAGTTTCAATAATTCTACTATATTCTTTAAATAATTCCGGATCATTCTTAAAACGCCTTTTCAATCTATCGAATCTCTTTAAGCCAACTCAAAGTTATTATTTAACAAATGTTTTGTATCAGGTCTCCAGAGAAGTCGCACACAATATCTATTATTATCATAATGTAAGTCAGATTTGAATTTACTTAAAATTGTACATTCATTATCAATAGAGTCCTCATTTGCAGTATCAATTCCTAGACCTTCTAATTCCCAAAATAGTTTATAATGAACTTCACATAAAACAGTATTGTTCACAACATTACAGATGTTATTATACTCATTCAAACATTTACCTTGTACCACGAAACCAAACAAACTATCGATTGCAATTAATCCCTTATCTAATCGCACAGATGTATCGAAGAGAACATCAAACATGTAATCAGAGCCAATCAAAACGTCTACGTCAAGTATTTCCACTGTATCCGAAAGAAAAACATCTTTTTCCCATGCTAATTGCCGAATTCTTTCAGTGGGAGCAGAAATCTTGCCGTATGTTATTCTCTCGACTACAAGTGCTTCAAGAGAAATATTCATTTTGCTATCGGTTTTGTTTTGAAGTTTAACTTCAACCAAATCATATGGACGTTGTTTAGAATTTTCCTCTCCAAACCCAATTATTTGCAACCGTTCAGTTTTAATGGTCTCAAGGTTCAACTCATTACACAAACTCCTCTTAATGAATGAACAATGGCTACCTGAATCATACAGAATACGAACTAATTTATACCTTTTTTTAGATACCAGATGTGCTAAGGATGTTTGTAAATAAACAGGTTCATTAATATTTCTCTTTGATACACATGAGGCCGATACGGATGCCAAAACATCGGTATCCTTAGTTGATTTATGGGTGGTTTCCTTGTTATCTGATAATTTATCTCTATCACAAATTAAATTATTATGAGGTCCTTTGCAAAACTTACATAAATATGTACTCCTACATTTCTTAAGCCCGCCACTCACGTAGACTTCTGTCATCTGGGACACCGGGAATTTTCACCCCTCGGACGCCTGGCATCGGCCACTAACGGGGACTCTCGGCGTCCAAGGCCACCTGCCTTCGCACACTCGTTATACCCGATTTAGCTCAGTTCATGTAGGTCTGTCGTGGTGTAATTTCGCTCACTATGCTCTCTCGCAAAAAAATTAGCGGCATTTTTTGTTGTTTTATAATCCACTCAATATCGTTATTGTTTTCCTCCTTTAATTTGTTTATAAGAGCACAATTATTTCGTAACTTTAAATATACGTTATGAACGTGAAATTGTGTAAAGTATCGAATTCAGAGGCACAAACTTACTCATAAACATATGTTTTCGATATTTGTAGTAAGTTTCTTAAAATTTTCTAATCTTTTTAAATCCAGTTTAAATGGTTATTTATTTGCCGATATAAATTCAAGTATCCATACTCTTCGCTTTAAGTATACACACAATAAATCATATTAAAGCTAAAAAAACTAAAAAAAACATAGATTCTTTAAATTCAAAATTAGAATTCGAATTCGGTCGTAAGGAACTATGTTGAATTATTTAGCTTTTTCCTTAAATTTCAAGTAAGTGATATTAAAGTAATAGTGTGTTTTAGGCATAAACATTTTCTCCCCTCCACAAAGAAAAAAAATTGTCTGTGATTTTCTTTTAAATTAGATGCCCTGATTTTATAAACCACTAAAAGTGGTTTTACTCTTTTCCTTTAAATTTTAAAGCGCAATTATTTCGTTACTTTATGTATGTGATTTTGAAATATGTTGTGAAAAGTATCGAATTCAGACACTCGAAACTGCTAATGAATGTGTCTCCAATATCTGTAAAGAAATACTTTTAAGATCCCTAAACCATTTGTAAAGCCAACTGAAATGTTATTAGTTTTTCGATATTTCTTAAATTACTAGTAGTTAGCCCGTCAAAAATGACGTGTTAATTTTAATTTTTATCATTTTACATCTGCAAAGTCAATAGTATTTGTATACTTCTAATAGCTTCTCTACTTTTTTTATTAAATTATACACATTTTTAATTATTTAAAATTATACAATATCAGCACTATTATGATCCATTTAAGATGCAATTTTTAAAAAAATTAAATAAAATCTGAACACCACATAATAGCATCATTTTACTTAATTCTATTACTCTAAATGATTAATACATTAACTGCGGTGGAAAAATTTAACTTAGTTGTTTCATAATTTTAGTTCATAAATGAACCCGCGCCAAATATAAACCATTGAGGTGTTCGGTATGCAAAATGTTACAAGTTGAAAAATATTTTTATATATTTTGATCGAGAGGAAAGTATAATCTATGTATATAACAGTTCCGTAACTGACTGACTGACATATAAAGCACAGACCAAACCGCTGGACCTAAAGGGCTGAAATTTTGTATGGCGATTCTTCTCATAGTGTAGGGGTTCACTAACAAAGATTTTTGAAAAATCTTCTTAGATTTTTTAAAATAAAATTTTTAACCTGTTTTAATAACTTTTTTTGAGTTTGCATTTAAAATAATAATTTGAGGGTTATAAAATTTATATCACGAGAAAGATCATAAAAATTTCTTTAAAATGAAATCTTTTTTGGATTTTCAACTCCATTTTCTGATTTTGGTGAATTTTTAAAGATTAATTTATAGAATTTAATTTATTAAATGCTGATCACGTGATTTCTTTTTCTGGTACTTTAAATTAATTTATTGTCATGTGCATAACAACGAAATAGACAAAAAAAATATTTTTTTTCTTGCTAATGCGGCAGACGATTGGACATTATCCAAAAAAATATTAAAATACAGTAAAAGATATGTTTCTCAAACTGTATTATATTCTTTAGTATGTTCTATTGGATTTAATTTGAATATTTTCTTCTACATTATTTTGTCTATTAAAGCTTAATTTTAATTTATTTTATTTTAAAAACGTAATAATCACAGTGCATTTGAATATGGCAACAAAAAGGAAAAAGCGTTCCAGTCAGAGAGATAGATCTGTGCTATTATTAGGATTATACGAATTCTTGTTTTTATGTAAGATACAAAAAAATAATATACCCCAGTTTTATAAACCACTAAAAATAGTTTTACTCTTTTGGTAGGAAGTTTGAGCTTATTTTAAAATTTTAAGAGTGGGTTCAAAATCTCTAAATATGGCCCATTTTTATTTTCTTAATATTTTGGAATAACAAATTAAAACCTGAAACTCCTCGCTAGGTGTCTCTATGAAACTTTGTACAGGTTTCGATTGTTTTTTTAGAGTTAAAATTCTTAAAACGTTTCCCCGAAGCAAAAGTTACACCAAAATATTAAACTTTTATTTTGCCGTTTAAAAATTTATTCGACAAAATTTTTATAAATCCTTAAGATAACTTATCTGGTAACCTTCCCCGTGCACTAAAGAAAAAAAAGGCATGTAAATAGTGACGGTTCGCATATCCACAAGATATCCACTTTAACATATCCACAAGATATAAATATAATTGGAAATATTATTGGAATAATCTACTGATTTAACCTTCCATGGGCACGGTAATTTTCTATAGAGTTCAATGAACGGTATTAAAAATTCGGGATTAAAGAATAATTTTTCAACTTCCATTTTGTTCGAAAACAAGCGGTAAACTGATAGAAACTAAAGCCGGCGAACCTTCAGGCGTCTGGTATCTCGCGTCCAGGACCCCACTCAAGGAGACTTTTGGAACCACGAATTCGGTCTGGACTGAGATTCCAGACATCAGATTTTTGTCATCTGACGTCTCACCAAGACACCCCACTGACGGAGACTTTTGGCGCCCCAGATACCAAAAGTCCGTCGTCCCAGATGACAGAAGTCTACGTGAGTGGCCGGCTTTAGAAACATG
The DNA here is from genome assembly GCA_907164885.2 of Dolomedes plantarius. Taxonomy (NCBI): domain Eukaryota; kingdom Metazoa; phylum Arthropoda; class Arachnida; order Araneae; family Dolomedidae; genus Dolomedes; species Dolomedes plantarius. The sequence continues at coordinate 150,527,669 of OU015493.1, forward strand.
ATTTCGTTTTAGGCAACGAAAACACCGGAAATGGTCTTTTAGAGATTGTTTCTTTTTGTCAATATTCAAGTTACAACTCTTAGAATCGTGAGAATCACAATTGCAAAAGACACAAAAAATAGCATTAGGAGTTGTAACCAAAGCAGAAGCGGAAGCATACTTTCGATTTTGATTTCCTCTGTTTTGGCATTCCGATAGCTCTTTATCATGGTAGTCGAAATTACAACTGAATTTCTTAACACCACTAGATAATATAGATGAAGCTTCCCTGCATTAAATTTCTTGTCTTATAAACTCAATCAGCTCATTTATGTCAAAATCAATATTTGACTTCCGTTTTCGATTATAATCTAAGCTCAAATCATCTGGTAATTTTTGCAAAATAATTGGACATAATAAATTACCATAGCTGCCAGCCGTAACATGTAAAGATTGCAAACTACGAATATGTATTTCAATCTCATCATACAATTTATGTAACGCTTTCGTATTTAAGGAATTTCTAACGGGATCAATTGATAAGAGCTTGCTGATGTGACTCGATATAATAAGGTCAGTTCGCGCAAATCTCCTAGAAAGTAACTCTATTGAAGAATCATAATTGCTCTCTGTCAATGCGAAACCGGAAATGGCATTTAAAGCATTACCACCTAAATACATTTTAAGATAATTAAATTTCTGTATCTCACTTAAACTATCATTAGTATGTATGGAAATATTATAAGTATTCCAAAAATTATACCAATCAGATGCCTCACCATAAAATTTCTTAATCTCAATTTTAGGCAATTTCACTACATTAGCAACATGCGAACTTGTTTCGGATTCCCCTATACCATCGGAATTGATATTCGTAACATTAACCCTTTGGCTAGACTGAGCCATCTTGGATTTCTTTAAAAGTCTTTCTACTTTTCCTTTATACAATATAAATTTATCCTGATATTCCTGGGATCTAATAATTTCAGCTTCAAATTCATTTGGATTAGTGAAAACAGCTTCAATATCCAAGTCAAGCGATTTTAAACTATTATTCCTATCAATTAATTGATTCAAAGAATCATTCAAATTATCATTTTTGTTTTCATTATCCTGCTCTAATAATTGCTCATCAATTTTATTCATTGTTTACGTTATTAGCTGTCTAATAACCGCTCGTTTCGACTTAAGCTTATCCGTATCATCCATTTTATATTTCAAATTTTCAAACAATAATATAATAATGGAAAAAAACCAAATAAAAAAAAATAACACAATCAGAACCCAAAAGCAATCAGAACTATCACCATAGAAAACAATAAAAAATATTTCAATACAGAACAAAAATAAACATCTCTGGGGATCAGAATGACAAAACAAATGTTAACTCACCCCTATTTAGCATATTATTTAAATAATTTTCGGCGTATGCACCATTTAACAAAAAGGTATTTAACCAGACTCAAATAAAATCTGCCTACTCATTTCCTGGTTAATAACTCATTTATTATATGATCGTCCATTAAACGGACGTCCATACTCAGCTCGGTGGTTCAATACAAAAAAAAAAAACGTTTTTACACTGAAGAATATTAAAGCAAAGCATTTTGAATTCACATAAAACACTGGACGACTAACGCCCTCTACACATGAAAAACACAACTAATTTCCTTTACAAAAGTCAAGTCTAACACAGTATCTTTACGAATACATACATACATACATACATATATATATATATATATATATATATATGCTATTTTTCTATACACAGTCTCATGTGAAGACAAAACTAAGGGAAACACAATTCTGTATTAATTCTGAAGAGGTAAAATCCTCCTTTTAAAATTGTCTCTTTCTAACTTTTGAATCAGAAAATTGTCAAATTGTCTCATGGAAGTTTATTTTAATAGCCAACTTGTTCTTGATGGATAAGACTGCTAGTCCATTTAGCCTGATTTAGCTCATTGTTGAGCGCAAATAGTTTTGATGATTTTCAGCTTTGAAAAACTTTCACAAGTTGCGTCGGAAATTCAAATCGTCAAAAACAACTTTAGTGCTAAACACATGTTTGGTACTGACTCTTAAAGTCCAATGACAAATAAACTACCAACAATGGACTGCAAAACCTGAAGATCTGACCATTTTTTTACTTCCTGTGTATTAATATTTGAAGCTTGCATATGACGTCTTAGTCTTTTTATTTCTGGCAAAACCTCTTTCTCAGAAAATTCGTCGTAACTCTCAGTTAGATGAGAAATAAGTTTTGGAAATTTCTGATCTGGAGCTTTCATCAAATTAACCGACTACAAGACTTCAAATTTGTTATGAATCAGTGGAGTAGCAAGCATAACTGGCGCCGGGGCACGATAACTTTTTGGCGCCCCCCCCCCATGGTCTTGGGAACCCTTTGGTGCTCCTCTGCGAGTGAAACCCGGGACATGATAGACCCCTTGACCCCCCTTGCTATGCCACTGTTATGACTGTTCTCTATGGATATTGTTTGGAGTTCCAAATACAACCTATTTACACATTGGAACATGGACCTCCTTAGTTCTTCTTGTAAAGATAAACCTTCATCTTTAGCTTTTTCACCCGGCATCATCTTTTAAGATCTTTTTCTGCCTCTCTTTTCAATATCAATTCCCATTACTTCACATTTCTGGGAAGCGAAGTCCAAAGCATCACTAAATAAAGATTCACTAGTTTCCTTAATAAAAAATTCAAATTCTCTCAGTTTATTTAAGCCTTGTCCAAGGAAATCCCCTCAATTTGTAGGTAGCATTGAGTGTGGTTGATTTCCTCCAAAATGTCTGACCACAGACGTAGAAACGCTAAAAACGCAAAATCGCAAACATTTGCCATTATAATCTGAGTTGATCTTCTTGTATCTAGGTTTTCAGACTCTTCGCATAGCTTCTCCACTGCACCGATCAAATTTTCAAAATTTTTCATTGCTGGTTTCACAGCTGCTGTGCACTCCACCTTGTATCGGAGAGCCTTTTAACCGCTACTCCTCCAACGACAGTCAAAATTTCCCATCTGTGAGTTGAGCCCAAGAAGAAGGTGTAAAAATTTTCCAGTGTACCGAAAAATGTCACACTGGTTGGAGTGTAACTAAAAGCGGGCACCCTACACAAATTGAGTGAGTGATTGGCCCATGCCACGAAGATGGCTCTTGGAAAAACTCACTGCCTCGTTTTAAAAAATCGGTTTTCATACTGAATGTTGTGGTATCGACTGATGACGCACTCATAAACATAAAGTGGTTTTATTCTACCAAGTGAAGACAAAATACGACTTAACACATTACAAAATGAAAACACATCACTTTTAAACCCTTAAAATCTCAGACTTCGAAGGAAGTCGATCTACTCTGCTAAAAGATAATCCACTCAAGCGCTTGTCGGCATCCACTTAAACGCTCCCCGGCGTTCCTCTCTTTCCGCATTCAAACCATCGCTTAAATACCAGCCGATAAAGGAGGAATGCTTTCACTTCCCTTCAGGCGTGACAAGCTGGGAGGGGATTGGTTACATGACACATACCATGCGATAGGGGTGTTGGCCAGTTACCTACATCACAAAAAAGAGGAACGTCACTTATTTCGTCTGAAATTTCAATATTAGGATCTTCTGCTTCACCTTCTTTTTGAGGTAATGTTCCGTCTCCGCCTAAGACTGTACTCACTGGCACCAACTCGAAGAGGAAGAGTTGCCCCTAAGTTTTGCTGACTTATCTTGAAACTTTCTTCCTGTGTTTAAGGCGGCACTGATTCCACAACAGATTCTAATTCCTCCAAGCCAACTTCAAAACTAGTGGGCTCTTCTTTGCTCTTGAAAGTGGAAGGATGTTTTTATTGGACGAACTTTAAAATTGATCCTGAGATCAGCTCTGTTCTCTTTTATTCTGCTTTTTTTCAATTTCCCCTTTTGAGCCCCACTAGGCTGTTTACTCTACGTGACAGTATTTATAAAAAATAATAAGTACAGTATAATATCGCTTTTAATATATTAAATATCTATAGGCCAAACACTTAGAAGGTGTCCAGAATACCTGAACGAGAGAGAGAAGATAATAGAGAGGACAGAAGTGCATAGCATGATTCCCCCACTACCTTGCTCCAACGTATAGAAAGCCCTCGTTTTACGCGGTTTTGCTTACCCGCGGTTGACCTATCTATACCATCCTTCATTTACGCGAGCCAAGGTCTCACTCATCCGCGGTTCGAAAGAGGAAAAGAGGGATTCGCAGGCCAATGAGGTTGATGACCTTTCACTTTATTGTATATGCATAACCGTAATGTTTTCAAAAAACAATAACGTTCTCATCTGATTAAAAAAAATTCAAATGTAATTTTTTTTGGAATAAAGTTATACAATTAAAAAAAGGCCCCTGTCGTGGGGCCCCCTTAGTAAGTGAGGCTTGGGGCGGATCGCCCTCGCCTCCCCACCAAGGTCCGCCACTGTCTATAATACATTTGATCTGAGTGACGTTGACAGAAATGATTTGATGAAAATAAAGGAAAGGTTTGATAATTTTTTTCTCACCTAAGCCTAATGAAACGTACACTCGCTACTTATTCTTCAACTTAATGCAAGGTAAGCAAGAAACTTTTGACTCAAATTTCACAAAGTTGAAAACCAAAATTGTTGATTGTTCTTTTGGAACTTTACAAGATAGCTTGTTGTGGGATCAGATTGTTAGAGGAATTAATTCTGATAAAGTCCGTGAATTATTATTAGCAGAAAGAGAACTTACCGTTTAAAAAACTTTTGATATTTGCAGAGCTAGTGAACAAGCCATTACGCAATTAAAAGAAATGAATAATGTAACGTTAAGAATGAGAAGGAAATTCTTGGTGTAGTTAAATCAAAACCATAACAGCAGAACTATTATTCTAAATCAAAAATTGATTATAAGAAGTGCAATAAATTATGTTGGCGTTGTGGTTTAGCCGCATGAATTTAAAAATTGTCCTGCTTTTAAAGTTATCTGCAAAAGTTGTTCCAAAAAAAGGGCAATATGCTCGTCAGTGTAAAGCAAAATGGAAACCATGGAAATCAAGTAATAATTCTAATAGTAAAAAAATGCAAGAGGTTAAAGGATGTTCTGATGAAAATTTAAATTTTGAAACCTTAGATATTGGTAAATTGGCAGACCGATCTAAAAAAAATGCTTGGTTTACTGCAGAAATTTTTGATAATGGGGTTAAGGTTAAATTCAAACTCGATACAGGTGCAGAAGAAAATGTTATTACAAAAGAGGCTTTTAAAAAGTTATCATTACCACTTGTTAAATCTTCGGTACAAAGATTAAAGTCACTTAATAATAAATACACTCCGGTGCAAGGTGAGGTAATTGCAAAGTGTACCATAGAAAATAAGCCAACAAACCTAAAATTATTAGTAGTTGATGACAATTATAACTGCATACTAGGGTGTAAAACGCGGGAAAATTTGGGGTTAATAAAAAGAAATGTTGATGTTATGAAATTAAATACAGTTTTTGAGAAAATTCCAAACAAAATATTTGAAGGGATTGGATGTATTAAAGATTTTGAATATGATATTGCAATTGAAAATGATGCATGCTTTTCTATTCATCCACCCAGAAGAATACCATATGCTTTACGTGATGTTATTAAAAAAGAAAGTGAATTGATTATTAAAATGAACATTTTAAAACCTGTTACGAAATCTACCCCTGCTGTAAGTCCATTAGTAATTGTTAAATCTAGGAATCGTGTTCGCTTATGTTTAGACCCTACAGATATTAACAAAGTGATTAAGCGAAGTCATTTTCCGCTTAAGAGAGTAGAAGATGTTGAGGCACGAATAGGTAAAGCCAAATTTTTCACTCTTCTGGATGCAAAGAAGGGTTTTGGGCAACTTAGAGTTTCGAGGCGAACTTCTGATTATTTAACAATGAATACCCCATAGGGTAGTTTTTCTTTTTTGAGAGTTCCATTCGGGCTTACCTCAGCCCCTGACATATTTCAACAAGTGTTGCATAATATATTGAAGGGTTTTAAAAATGTTGAATGTTCAATGAATGATATATTGTTATGGGCTAATACTGAGGAAGACTTGTGTGATTTGACCTACAGAGTTATTTAGAGACTCTTAGATTATGGTGTACGTTTGAATAAAGAAAAATTTGAATGTGGAAAAACGGAAATTAAATTTTTGGGCCATGTGTTTACTTCTAGTGGTATTGAAATTGATCCCTCAAAATTGAAAGCTATTGAAAAGTTGAAAATTCCTACTAGTTTAGCCGAGTTGAAAAGATTTTTGGGTAGGGTGACATACGTTTCTAAATTCATTCCAAACTACTGTGAGATTTCAGAGCCATTACGTAAGTTCCTTCAAAAAGATGTGTTATTTGAATGGTCTAGAGATCAAGAAAATTCTTTTGTTAAACTTAAGGACGCACTACAAAATGCTCCTAAATTAGCTTACTATGTTAACAAACCAGTAGTAGTTTCGGTTGATGCCAGTTCGCATGCAATAGGGGGCAATTGTATTACAGGAAGGAAGACCAATTGCTTATTCAACTAAGTCTTTGCCACCTACCCAACAGTGTTATCCGCAGATTGAAAAAGAAGCCTTAGCTATTCGTCATGGTTGTAAGAAATTCCATGATATATTTATGAAAAATCGGTAATAATTGAAACTGATCATAAACCATTAGAGGCTATTTCTAGGAAACCGCTGCATTCTGAACCACCGCGTTTAAAACGCCTGCTATTTGATGTACTTCAGTATTCTCCGAAGATAATCTACAAACGGGGAGTAGATATACCTATACCCAGGGACAGATTTACATATTTTTATGTTCTAGGCCAAAGCACCATTTTGCGCTCTCTTCCTTCCATTTAAAATTTTTACTTGTAACATTAGATTTAATATACAGTAAGAGTTTTTGAAACATATATACTTAATAAACATTTGAATAACATATTTTTAATAAAACTTTTCTACATAATTTCTTCTAATTTATCTAAAAATTACAATTAAAATTTTTTCCTTCGTGCTTTCGCCCATGAAAATTCTTCAATAGTTTCATTGAAGTCAACAGATCTTGTTACATCTGCTTCAATGCAAAGAAGTGCCAAGGCATTTAGTTTGTCTCGTTGCAGCAAAGATCTTAAATGATCTTTGATTCTTTTTAGTGCAGAAAAAGATCTTTCTGCAGAGGCATTTGTGGCAGGTGTGCACACAAACATTCTCAATACGATATCAACATTTGGATACACTGTTTGTAATCCACTTTCACGTAGCCACTTGCAAATCGCTAAGGGATTTTTTGAACCAGTGCTAGATGCTGCAGTTCATCACATAATGCAGGCTCCAAATCATCTTTAAAAATTGCCTGTAATTTTCTTCCCTCTTCTTCAGGCCCAGGAGAACTCAGTGACCAAATTTTCGCAATTCCTTTAAATTTTTCACCGAGCTCTCTATTAGCTTGTGCCTCTTCTCAAGCTCTGCTTTGAGTTTGTCCACAATCGTGAAATAGGTATTAACTCTAAAGATAATACGCCCGTTTAAATTAACTTCGCCTTCGCGTTTTTCGTCAGCTTGTAGTTTTCTGAAAACCTGACGCTTTTCATCTCGCTTATAAACTTTCGTTTCAGAAATATACAGAGCTTTGTTTTCATATATTATATCAAATTGTTCTCGCAGTTCTAACAAGAACTTTACGAGTGACTGAAGAACTGTGGCAACTTCTGAAACATCAAGTCTACGTTTTGTACATACTTATTGACTTGGTGAAGTCTAATCAGCACCGTTCCCCAAAACTGTGCCATGAATACTATTTCGAGCCTTTGCAACTTCGTTAGTAAACCTCTAGCTTCTGCTCTTGTTCCTGATTTTTGACTTTCGTCACTTTCAAAGTATTTTAGAGCTTTTATGACTGCAAACGAATCTTCTTTTAATGCTCTACAAACATCATATCTTGCCGACCATCGTGTCGTTTAGAGGATTTTTGTGGTAAGGGTGCTATTTTTCTTCAATGCTTCCCACCTCGCTGTATACGACGAGAAAAAATTATAAAGTTCTTGAAGCAAATTAAAAAACGATGTGACTTCAATGCAGCAATCTACAGCATGTGTGCCCACTAAATTTAAAGAGTGTCCTGCACAAGGTATGAAGGATGCAAGAGGATAAACTTCAAGTATCCTAGCCTGAAGACCTGAGTAAACATCAGCCATATTAGCTGCATTTTCATATGATTGACCACGACATTTCAAGATATCAAGGTAGAGATCAGTGACAGTCTTAATAACAGCTTCAAACATTTCATGGGCTTTGTGGCCAACATTAGGTAAAAAATTTATAAATCTCTCAACAGGTTTCCCATTTTCTTTCACATATCGCAAAACAAACGACAGCTGATCCACATGCGAGATATCAGGAGTTGAATCTACAACAAGGGAATAGTACTTTGATGCTTTAGCTTCATTAGCAATATGCGTTAGTACTTTTTTTAGCTAGGAGCTCGATGAACTCATCGCAAATAGTAGATGAGAGATAGGATGTCTGTCCACTACCCGGATTCCCGAATTTCCTGATGTAATCAGCCAAAAATGGATCAAACTCAGAAATTGCCTCCAACATCAGCATGTAGTTGCGATTATTATTAGAGCCAAATATTTCATTTCGACCTCTAAATGGCAAGCCACGCGAATCAAGAGCTTTAATTACTACAACCACTCTGTGAAACACATTTTCTCCAGTACTCAGTTTCTTGATCAACCATTTTAGTTAGTTGCATATCGATTCTTCCAAGTTTAGCTCCTCTATGTTTTAAAATTAGGATGTTATTTCTGTGACAAACCGAATTTTCGTGTTCCTTCAGTCTAGATGATACGTTTTTCCAGTCATTAAATCCATTTCTTACAAAAGATGATTCAGTCTTTGTACCAGAATGGAAGAAAATAAAAGGTCCGCAGAAGACACTTCCTTTACTTTCTGAATATACTAACCAACCTCAGTCTTGCGTATCACCGTTTACTAGTTTGCGGCTAAAGTAACTACCATTAAATGACCAGCTTCTATCGCCGTATTGCCTCTTCGACTTTGAGAAATCTACATTTTTATTCTGATTAAGACCATATTGAAATACGTATTATTTTGTGAGGTTGAAGTCCGACTGCTTTCTGCAATCATTATCCCTTCAAATTGCAAGAATTCTTAACCTGCTTCTCGTTAGCTCATAATGGATGTTTGGGAAAAGAATGAAAGAAAAAGAAGGAAAAAATAATTAGTCAGTCGACGAAAAAGTTATTTCAAAATGCGTATGTTGCAAATAACATTTTTAGCGATACTAAGAATATATAAATAAATATCAAAAAGAAAAAAAATTTTGAACTTTCTCATTTTATATCAATAAAAAATTTATAATTTGGTTGTTACTTCTTCTAAATTTACGCCCTCTTAACGGCTGCGCCCTAGGCCATAGCCTAGGTTGACCTTATGGGAAATCCGTCCCTGCCTATACATGATGCTCTGAGTCGTGATTGTGAAGCAGATACTTTTGACGAATGCTTAGAGAATGAAGTTTTTGAAGTTGCTTTAGATGTCCCTTTTCTGACGTCAATATGCTCTGAAATTTTGTCTGCAATCACTGAGGATGGTGAATTCAACAGTGGAAGTATATAATTGTTAATGGATGGCCAGATACTATCCAAGAGGTTCCCAAAGAGCTTCGTAAATATTGGAGTTATAGAGAGGAAATGTCAGTATATGAAAACCTCCTATTCAAAGCTCAACGTTTTATTGTTCCACGAAGCCTCCGACAACAATACTTACGACTTATCGATCAAGGACATTTGGGAACTAATCTTTCACTTCGTCGCGCATGTGAAATCATATTTTGGCATGGAATGTCACGCGATATTGAAGCTTATGTACAACAGTGTCCGGTGTGTCAGCAAACATCTCGAGCTCCTAATACTTAGCCGTTATTGATGAAACCGGTTCCTTGTTTTCCTTGGCAAAGAGTTGAATCTGATTTATTTGAATTTGCAGTAAAAACTTGTCTTGTAGTTGACAGCTACTCCGGTTATTTTGACTTCAAACAGTTGAATTATCCTACATCGTATTCGGTAATTGAATTCCTGAAAGATTGTTTTGCAGTACATGGTATACCAGATATTTTAGAATCTTATAATGGGTCCCAGTACAGTTCAGAAGCTTTCCGCAAGTTTGCTCATAACTGTAAAATTAAGTATCAGACATCTAGCCTATGCTATCCAAAATTCAATGGGTTAGCTGAACGGTATGTTCAAGAAGCAAAATTGTTGTTGAAAAGATGTAATATTGAACATATAGATTACAGACAGGCGCTCTTGAATTCGAGAAATACTCCTCGCAATAATTTGTCATCGCCTGCACAAAGACTGTTTGGACGTCCTACTCGAACTATAATACCTATCCATCCATCTCTGCGCGCACCACGAGAATCCTCTTCTGTCCCTCTGCAGTTGGTGAGGGAAAAGCAGCGTCTGGGTGCAACAACTTCGAGTGCTCCCCATATTTTGTGGACGGAGAAAAGGTTAAATTAAAAACGTCTCATAGGAACTGGGTTCCTGCGACTATATTTGGAACTGCAGATGCTCCGCGGTCTTATATATTGACTACTGCTGATGGTGACACTTATAGACGAAATTAAGAAGTGATCCGACGCACAAAGGCAGTGATTCCTCCAGATAAAGAGATTGTGATTAACCCTTAGCCTGCAAGTTCAATCTCTCCCGATTCCTGTCCTGTTGCTCCTCCCGCAGCTTCGACTCGGTAAATGCTAAAAGATCGTCTAACACAGTGGTCGGCAAACTCATTAGTCAACAGAGCCAAATATCAACAGTACAACGATTGAAATTCCCTTTGAGAGCCAAATTTTTAAAACTTGAACTATATAGGTTGGTACATTGTTTATTAGGATACTCCTAAGCTGACCTCTGCTAAAAACGTCCTCAACCTGATTGAGGTACGTTCGCTGAGGTCGACCCCTTCCAACTCTCCCATCCTCACTCGTCTTGTATACATATTTGGTCTATCTCCTTTCTTTCATCCTCTCTGTATGTCCAAACCATCTCAATAAGACGACTTCTCAATTTATTCTTGATAAGGTCCATGCTTGAAAATGATTGTTCGCATGGATATTTAGACCCAAATAAGGAAAGAACAGCAAACGCTGTTTTATTCAGCTGATTATATGAGTCAGGAATACTTTTCCAGGTGTTAAAAATGAACAAATCTTCATTATCCAGGTCTTTCAAAGCAGACTACCTGTGTTGTGAACTAAGTTCACATTTGTTTTTCTTCAATATTTCGAGATCAGCACAAAGATGTTTAAATTTCGAGCTCCATAATTCTTTGTTTTTTAAATCCAGCAGCTGCATTTCAAATTTGCCAATGTCAATATTAAAGAGAGAAAAAATTAATTATGTTAAAGTAGCATTAAGAGGTTTTTTAACAAAGGCTAACGTCGCTTTGCTGTTTCTGACTTCCTGAAACCTGTTGAGAAAAGCTTCCTTCATATTTAAAAGTGTTTTTTTTTTCAAAATAGCAAATGTCAATATCAGAATTATTTCCTTGGCGATGTTTGAACAGGCTCGGAAAGCGAATCAAAGTTTGTCTTTCAAAATCTTGAGCAAAAGAGATAATTTGTTTTCGAATGAAATAACTTCTTCTAATATCGAAAAAAAAATTGTTTCCTTTCCCCTGTAGTTTACGATTTAGCTGATGAGACGTAACGTCTACCATGAAATAAAATTTTTGGATCCACTGATCGTCCGTTAGTTCTGGATAGTGAACACCTTTCTCAAGGAGAAATGCTTGAATTTCTGTTTTTAAAGAAGCGAAACGTTTCAAAACGTGTCCTCTTGGTAACCAACGTACCTTGTTATGCAGCAGAAGATCTGCGTACTCGCTCTCCATTTCAACTAAAAATTCTTTAAATTGGCGATGATCAAGAGCTTTAGCTATAACGGAGTTGATAATCTTAATCACCAGTTCCATAACTTTGCAAATCTATTCTGGAAATGTCTGCGCACAAAGCGCTTCTTGATGAATGATGCAATGATATGCAAGTATCTCGTGATTAAATTTTTCTTTCAAAATAGCAACAAACCCGTTTCTTACGCCTGCCATACTTTTCGCCCCGTCTGTTGAAATTGAGACAATTTTATCTAGTGGAATATGATGTTTTTCAATGCACTGAATTACAGCATTTGCTATATCTTCTCCACGTGTTTGACCTTTGAGTGGAAATAATCCTAAAAGTTTTTCTTCAAGACCTGTAGATGAAATGAATGGTACGAAAAGTGAAACTTGCGCTGTATCATTTATGTCACAAGACTCGTCAACCGCTATTGATAAAGCTAAAACCAATTTAAGATCTTCGACTTGCTGGTTGGTTATATTCAAAGACATTTTGGCTGTTCTATCTTTCACTGGTTTAGCAGACAATGTTAACTCTATTTTTTTAGAATATCTTCTTTGTTCTTAAAATCCCGGAATAGCTCTTCGGATGCATTTATAAAACAACTTTTTATGTATTCGCCGTCTGTGTATGGTTTTCCTCTCTTAAAATCTCTTGACTAACCACAAAACTTGCAATATTAACATTGTTGAAAGATTGCATCCATTAATTAAATACAGAATTTGGTTTTTCTTGACTCTTCTGAAGTTCATCAACTGCTTTCTTCCTTGCATCACCAACAGAATATTTATTATTAAATGATACGTGTTTAGTCATAAAGTTTCTCTCTAAATTTGATTTTTTGTTATGAATCAATTTTTCCTTACAAAAAAGTCAGGTCGGAAGGCCATTTAAGTTTTGAATAAACGCGAAAGTCTCGGTCCAGTCAACTCTAAATTCACGGTTTCCGTCTTTCGTTTTTCTATGTTTCTTCTTTGTAGCCATGTCAAACAGGGCACCTAGAAAAATGTTTCATTTTATAACTGCCGTAGATAGAATAGCATTACTTATTCTATTTACAAATTTATATTATTTTATATATTTTTAACCCCAATGAATAATCACAACATATTTTCTTACTTCCAAAACGGCAATAATAATAAAGCTACCAACACAAAATAATTACAATTCTCAAAGTGATGGCTAAAATACCTGTAGGATTTACAGCAGGTTGGAAAAATACAGGTAACTTTATGGCCCACTAGTGGGCGGTAGGGACCAGATTGACTATAACTAGTCTACACTTAAGTCTCCTATAACGCGATTAATTCGTACTGCGTTATATGGAAATCATATTATAAGAAACTCCGAATTAATTCAAATCAGGAAATGCGTTCTATGGCAACCGTGTTATCAGAAACATAGAAATAAGATAAATCAGATAAATTTATACCGCCTTATATGGAAACTACTGCTGCATTATATGGAAACCGCGTTATAAGAAACTGAGAATTGATACAAATTATATAAATTCGTACCACGTTATATAGAATCTCGGAAATAAATAAATTGTAATTATAATTAATAAACGAGATTGACGCTACTTTGAACGCGTTCAAGCATGAACGACCATGGCGATGCGTGTTAGAACAAGTAAGATCAAGTTAGTACCAGTTTGAAAAAGTTAGAACTTGTATTACGGCAAATAAAAAATTTTACGTAGATGTTCTCTAATGTTATACGATTCCAATAACGTAAATTAAGCAAGTCAAAAGAACTTTATTACACATACGTCTGAACACATTTAAAGACAATCTTAGAATAAATTAAAAGAGAGTAATACTTTATTGTTTGCTCACTGGAATTGATAAACAGGGGAATACCCCATAAATGTCAACTAAGAAAATTTAACTCATCAAATAAGTGCTGCCATAGATAAATTTTTCAAGCCATTCGAGTTGTTGGAATGTTCTTGTATGAAAAACGCGTTATAAGGAGACCGCGTTATAGGACAGCTGTCACAATTTCCGCTCCGCATTTTATGGAAATTGCGTTATAAAAACATTGCACTTTAGGAGACTTCACTGAATTAGGTTTATTTATTTATTTATTTTTATCACCATAAGTATTAAATTATAAATATAAATTTAACACCGGTTACTTTAAATTACTATCTAAACTAAGGTACCTGTAGCCTTACATTTAAAAAAAAGTTCTTTCTCACCTCTTGTTTCTTCTGTAATACATTCTGTATCTTTGGTGGGTTGCTGGGTTAGCCAGGAAGACATACAAAAAGAACCCTCTTTTGCTTCAGCATAATTCCTCCTTTTTTCCTGCCTTTTTGCGGAGCCAGTTTTATAAGTCCTTTTCATAGTTTTTTTTATGCAAATACAGATTTTATTGCAACTGTTAACTAGGGATACGTGATTTTCGTATTTACGAAACAGATGCGAATAAATGCGAAATTTGCCAATATGAGCGAATAAATGCGAAAATAATTTTTTTACTACTTTTCGGCGAAAACTCGCTAATAAGCGGCTATTTAAGCGAAATTAGTTAATAATAGTAATAATTTATTGAGGTAATTGCTTAACTAAGACCATCCACGGTCTTTCACCAAGAGATCTAACTCTCCTTCAGTTTTTGCTCAGAATTTCACCCGGACAGTTTGCTCGTACCGGAATCGAACCTAAAAATATAACAGTAAAAATCAACCGATCAGATTGCTTTCTGGAGAGACTGTTCTCTTTCGTCATGAACTCTCTCCATGTACTCTAGTCCATGAACACTCGTCATGAACTCTCTCTGTCCACTCAGGGTCATCTTCCTTTGTCCTCCCACACACCGATTCTGGGGGGCTCAAATTGTCGCAAGCCAGCCCACTCTCGTTTTCTCTCTCGTTCCCCATGCTTGGACACTTTGTGGTGCAGGTGGCCAAGTAGAAGAGGTCGAAAGGAAGCCCCTTATCTTACCCCGCATTTACACAGCCGCGAATCAGCCAACCCTCGTCCATTCGCGAAACATCAGTCACGCTCCAGGAGCGTGACTAATCGACCCGAATGACCGTTATCACATTCACGCCTCTCGCAACTTCCCGACGCCATTCACCCCTTTGACCTTTGACCCCCTCCTCGTCGCCATAGACTCGCGCCAGATAAACCACTCCTCAACATGGTTTCCCCTCCCAACGTGGGGGAGACGTGGAACTCGTTCTTTTGACTCGGGCTTGAAAAACCGCTCCCGAAGCGAGCGCCAATATTGGGGAGGAGAATAGCGGGGTTATCTGCAAGGGTTCCGTTTACACACCCATCTTTCACTCTTCCCCGCTATTCGACCCTCCTTGTTCACGAATGTGTAAATGCGGAGTGAGAAGAGTGGGTGGTTATTGCTTCCCACACATCTAAAAACAAACGGGGAGGGGAGATGCTGTCCCACGTTGGTGAGTCCGTTGGGGCCTGTGCCCAATGAGACTACTAGCTGCATGAATCGCGCTTGTCTCTCCGCGACCTTTGGTATTGAAGATTTTCGGATTTCGAAAGTCACGACCTCCCCCGCGCTACTTATCCAGCGGCCCAACCGAACGACAGCGAGTGGAGGGGAAAGTGTCGCTGGTGAGGGTAAAGTTAAAGGTCCATAAACACCAACTAAGTACGTAAAAACAGAAATGAGAAAACCAGTCATCACGAAGTTTCAATCACACGTGGTATTTTGTGGAAGAGCCACACTGAAGGGGCCAAAGAGCCACATGTGGCTCGCGAGCCACGGTTTGCCGACCACTGGTCTAACATCACTAAAACGATTACCACCCGTTCCGGCCGACCTGTCCGCCCACCGAGACGTCTTGACTTAACCATTTGTTACTTGTTTTGTATTTATATGTTATTTTGTGTTTTCTTTAAAAGGGAAGATGTCATGTCACCATCTAGTATTACATTTATGTAAATGGCAACAGCTAGATCCAGAAAGTAGTTGAATATATAATGGCGGCCAATAAAGTTTGTGTTCTATTGCAATCTTTCCCTGTCTTCATTTAATCGTGCTTACCAGTAACTTCCAATATGTGCTAGGAACGTTACGACACCAGCGATCCATTTAAAATAAGTTTTATGTTTCCTACGTACTAAAATTAGCTCCATAAATAAAAGTGATAAAAGAGATCAAAAACACTTAAATTTAATACATAATACGTTTAATTCATTTATTTAATAGTTTGATTATAATTTTTTAAAATACTGACTAATTGTGGTTTGTTTCGAAGAATAATTTATCAAATGTTCAATAATGTTTGAAAATGCGTAAAATTGACCATAATATTCTTTATCTCCACCTTTTTGCTCTAATGTTCAACGTAAAACATACAGAGTTCGTCGAGCTTCAGTTGCAGTTGGTGAGGATTCCTTTTTCTCGTCATCTTCGGATTCTGAATCAATGTCATTAGAACAAGAATATTTTGAATTTACGATTTCTTGTACAATATCAGAGTCAGATTTCCCAACTGACGTTTGCAAATCATCGTCGATGGAAACATAATTCAAGAAATTTTCAGTCGGTTCATCTTCCTCAACTGAAATTTCTTCCTCTGTATTAGAATTTTGTATGTTGAAGCCACAAGTTGTAAAACAGTTAGAGATCGTTGTTGATGTAACAGTTTTCCAAGAACTTTGAATGATATGCATTACATCCAAGAGGCTGACTGACTTTGGAAACTTGTTTATAGAGTCGGAACTACAAGAATCAATTTCTTTGACGATTCTATTTATTAAGTGTTTTTCAGTAATGAAATTTCAATGATCGTATAAGAATCATTCAACCCTTGATCCAAAGGTTGAATGATGCTTATGGTATTTGGGGAAAGGAAAACTAGATTAATATTTTTTAAAATTTCAAATCATTTGGATGAGAAGAACAATTGTGTAAAACACGATTTTTTCGTTTTTTAGTTGTTTGTCCCATTTAAGGAGAAAGTCTGTATAGATAGCTGTGGTCATCCATGAGTTTCTACTGTGTACATAATTGACTGGAATGTTCTTAATATCCTTAAAACATCGAGGGTTTTTGCTGGAACAAATCATCAAAAACCCTCGATGGCGTTTCCTTTACAGTTCCTATCATGTTGCATGTTGACAGCGCAGTTAATCTTTGCATGACTTTTTTGCTTCCTGCAGCAGATTCATTTTAAAACATCAAAGTATGTTCCGGGAGTGCTCGGTAAAATAATGCAGTCTCATCTGAGTCGAAAGTTTGGTCAGACTGATCATCTTTGACCAGTTTAACCCAGACTTCCAGTTCTCAGCAGCCTCGATTCGCATTTTTCTTCTCGCCGTGAAATTTTCTATAAACAATGTTGTTGCGTTCCTTCCATCGAGATAGCTATCCATCCTTAGGTGCGAAGTTTTCCTCTCCAAACAGACTAGCAAATTGCTGTTCTTTTTCGCATAGAATTGGTATTTTTGTATTCTCCCGTTCTAAAACCAATTTAAAAGTTCAGACACTATGTCATCAGATTTTCCATCGCGTTTTCTTTTGAGGGATAAGTTTCCATTCTTTTAAATGTCATTCGAAATGGCATTTCTTTGCTTCAACAAGTTGAATAAGGCAGTTTGAGAAATCCCCCGTGTTGACGAAGCTTCTCATTGGCTGAATTTTGACATCTCGTCATATTTTTTCAGCATTTCTTGCTTTTCTCTAATACCTAAATCTTTACGCTTAGGCATGTTCACTCACTGCTGACAGAATTCCAATTGGCCATTTGATGAAAAACTTTCCGAAAGCCGTGAGAACCAGTTCTTATCCCCTGGTATGTTTTCTTCAAGGAATCCTGTTCAGAGTTTGCTTATCTTTCCTTTCCTTTGTTTTCGTTCCCATTTATTTTCCAGGAATTCAATGTTGCTGAATGAGAAATAAAAGGTGCGATATTGTAAAAAAAAAAAGAAAAAAAAAAAAAAAGAAGGTTAAGCACTACAATTCACGTTTTGAAATGAAAAGCTCCTCATGACCTTGACTTATTTCACGTGCTAAATAGATTAAAGTATCCGAAATCTTGATTTTTAAAAGCGGCGGTATTGATTTAATTAAGCGGGGATTTTATTAACCAGTGATTTTAATAGCGGCGGGAACTGTACTTGACTTATCACTTGGCTGGACTTGTAGCGCCATCTATTGACGCAGCCAGGAAGCACCGAAAAATTCTTAAGAATTGAAATAAAATTATTAATATTGTGATTAAATGTTGCCATAGTATGTAATTTTTTATTTCTTTTTAAGGAATTCTATTGAAAAAAATTAAGAAATAATTTTCTTTCTGCATTCTTTGAAAGGCAGTCAACTTGTATAAGAGCAGATATAAACGATTAGAAAGCTCTTACATATCAATAGTAGTCTTTTCCACGAGCTCTATTCGAATGAGTCATTATGAATCACCCACAGTAGTTTCTTCATCGCTAATATTTTTCAAAATGAATAAATATATTTTAACCTAATGAAACTCACTTTTAATGAAGAATTCATTGCCCCGCAGAACAGAAAAGTTTGATGGTAAATAAGGAGAAAAAAACATATTTTCAAAACAAAGAATTATTTTATGAAGGGAAGGTGGTTGTGCTATTAAACAGGTATGCATATAAAGGAATTATATAGTTGCATATATTAGGTTCTCGGTAGTTCATCTAGCATGTACTGTAAATGCTTTTTTCAGTACATGCTAGTATGGATAACGAGCAGTGACGGACGTCTTACATTTGTTGAATGCCTAGCGGCGGGGTGACGTATTATTCTGACTTATCAACGTATGAATTGAGCTAATTTTTTTTTTGACATAAATTTTTGCCTTCCTTCAAGGAAGTCAATTGTTATTTAAAAATCTTTACCAACCTATAATCTAATTGCTATAAGAGAATTGCGGTAGACTCTCGCGATTTAACGAATCCCCGTGACGTTTCAACAACCACCATAAGTTCACGATAAAAGTTCGTAAATGAGAATAGCCCTAAAAATTTTAATTAATGCGATATTCCGTGACCGTTATTTGCTACAAGTTACATAAAATCGCGAATTTTGTCATACAGAGATTGAGTATATCTTTCTGTCTACGCAATTTTGAGAGCCCAACGGAATTAATTTCTCCGAGTGCCTATTTCCAGGAATTACAAATATTTCCGGTAATGAAAAATTTTGCCAAAAGTTGGCGATTAATCTCAGACATTGCAGCCTTTCCTCAGTGATGGCGACTGGCGACGGGAAAACTCGATTTAGTATGACGAAATCTTCTAGGAGGTTCGAGAATTCTCGAACTCAGAACTACAATCCAATGAGAATAGCAGCTAGTGGGTATCGATTACCAAGATGTGACGTAACAGTGGCGTCACTGGCGTCTTTAAACGCAGTAACCCTAAGAGATGAGTTACCAGAACAAGTCTGAACACTTTAGTAGCTGTTTGCTCCGTTGTTGAAATCAGTCTGCTAAGTGCGTCACATCTTGTATGAAATAAGTGTGTTTTGCTGATATAAGAAAAGTCACCATGCCGAAGAAAACTAATTCTAAAAAAGGAGGAGGTAAAATATTATTTATTTATTTTACACAGTTTGCTCTTGTAAATATTCTAAAATTTTAAAGTTAGGTCGTAGACGAATTCAATGCGTGTGCAAACCAAATAGGATAATTAAAAATTATCTCTTTAATTTCATGTAATAAGCATCTACGTTAACAAATGCTTTTCATAGGAAATAAAAATATTTGTACATTAATATAATTTTGAATCACGAGTTGAATATTTTTGGAATTTTACTTAAAAATTTCAATTCCGCTTTAATGCATATAAAAACATAACTTACTGTTAAGTTAAAATATTATTACTGATTTCTATGGTGGAAAAGATAAAAATGTTTCATTAACAGTTAACAGTTTTCTTTGCTAATAACTAACTAACTAACTATAACACACACACACACAAACAAACTAACATATATATATATATATATATATATATATATATATATATATATATATATATATATATATATATATATATATATACATATATGCATATATATATATATATGCAGGAAAATTATAGTTACAAAGAAGTGAAATAAACGATGTGTAATAAAAAATTGTATAAAATGTTAAAATATTCAAATAAGCCCTTTTTCGTTAAATAAATTTAGTTGGTGTGACCCCGATTCCATATTCTGGAGAATACCGTGATTTCGCCTGAGATTCTAAAACATTGTTCATACTTTTGTATCATACCTCAGCACAAAATAATTCCCAAAGCTTTCAGCATGCTTTATATATTTCACATAATTCACCTACTTTGTACAATTCCGATTTGTATATTTCAACCCATTTAGAATTATTAATTGGTTTTTAGATTAATTGCGAATAATTTATAAATAATTTAAAAGCGGAAACTAAATCATTTTTTTCATGAAAATGGCAGTAAAAGTGGAAAAACTCATTAATTTGAACACAAAGCTCATGATTGAAAATAAATAAAAAAATAATTAAAAAATTAAATTAAATAAAATTTTTTTTTTAAAAATACGCTTAAAATTTATATTTCCGTTGTATATTTCAATATAGAGAAAAAGGTAACTTAATATTTAAACCTTTTTTTTTTCAAGAAAATAATGTACTCCATCGAAAAAATTTCATAGATACTTAACTTTTCATTGATTTACATACTTTTTATTGATTTACATACTTTTCATTGATTTACATAGAAGAGTGAAACTTCTCTAGCCGGACACCCCTCTAAACATAGGCGTAGCGTACTTCTAACTTTTTTTTTTTTTGGGGGGGGGGGCACGAATTGAATTCAGTTAGGGCCTTTCTCAGCGCATTGATTACCGGACTATCTTTAAAATATGAAATATTATGATTTTTTAAAAATTAAATAACAATAGAATTGATGTTTGAGTAGTATTCAAAAGTTATGCAATAAGAAATATATATATATATATAATATAAATAAAATGAGAAAAAAAAATATAGCATCGAATTTTTCTTATGGATCATATGATTGTTAAAAAACTATGTTAAGGCTAAAGATATAATCGGAATCTTCAGTTTCACAGTTTGAAAAAGCGAGAAAAAAACCAACTTTCTCAAAAGTTTTGCACAATTTTTCAATTTTAACTGATCTTCTATTAACGTTTTAATGCATTTCAAGTTAAATTGGGGGGGGGGGGGCACCTCTTTCTGCAATTTATATTGAACATTATTGCTTTCACGATCACGTAAGCATAGTAATGGACGAATGGTTGTGGCTCAGGATTTCGCGCAGTCGAATTAGGAGCGAATTAACTAAAAAATAACGGCGGTAAAACAGTTTTCGCCTAGGCAGGATTCGAAAATGAATCCACGTGCATGACCTCTGTGAAACATACACGTGGAAAGGACATTACACAGACATATCCGTCTGAAGAGAGATTTATCAGTAATCATGCCATCTCTATTCTTATGCGTAACATCCTTCAATATAATTTTTCTAAATTTATCACTTGCCAGACAGTAATCACCTCTCCGTTTAAGATTAACTGCTGTTCCAAAATTAACGAGACTGGAAATGGCTGATAAATGTCTTACATTTCTCGCGTAAATGCGAAGAAGAAAGGAAAACACAGACAATGAGTCACTCCCGGAGCTCATCAAATTAATAACTTCTGATAACGGGTAGAAGAAACAGTGTCTGGAAATCAAAAATGTGGATCGTTATACGTTTGCGCATTTAGTATATCCGGTTGTTTAGTCTACTTTCAATAATTTCTCAACAGTTGCGAAATAACGAAAATCGTTCAAGATACTTAACCTTACACAACCTGCCGTTGCTGTTAGACACAAACTTGAAATTTAATGTCATTAACTCTTCTTGAATTTAGTTTTTCGTCCTAGTTTGAATTTTATTTTCAAATTTTATATACAAATATATTTATGTAATGCCTTTTTTTTCTGGGGATACGTGGGGATACGGCGTATCACTTTTTAAAAAAAATATTGTTTTGGCTCAACTTAAACAAAATTTTAAGAAACTTAAGAAACCGAATATTTCGAAATAATATTTTAAGAAACCGAATCAATTGTTAATATATAACAAATATATATATATATATATTTAAATTGCGAGTTTTTTGTTCGGCTTAAAGGCTCGGGCTTCGCCTAGCTACGCTCAAGCCATCCGCCCACCAGATGACTGCTTGGAAACAGTCCCCCCCCCCCCCCCCCCCCATGAGATTTCAAACATTCCATTGCCATCATACGATTGACAATCTAATGAGAGTTCATCCGACTTCCTGCAAATAGTCCTCCTCCCCATGAGATTTAAAACATTCCGTTATGGATGTTTACAATCCAAGGGGAGAATTTGCCATTCTTCCTACCGCGTTTCAAGAACCGCGTAGAAAATTTGTGTTGAAGTATCGTTCTTTAAAATTCAATTAAAAATCGAAATTTTAAGATAGAGACTTGAAATGAAGTTTATATGAATGAGAAAGCTTTCATCTTCTAGGTGATGTAAATATTTTCTTTGTAAGATAAAAATTCGAAGAGCATCGACCGCAGATCCTCAAAAGTTCGTAAATTTCTCAAAAAAGAGGGTTTAATATTTTGATGAAAATATTAGTCTGTTTTAAATTATTTTTAAACAAATGAGGTCTTGTTTGAAGGAGAAATGTCTGTTGTCTTAGATTGTAAAAAGATCAAAATTCTACGATCATTTTTTGCCGAGATATCGTAATCTGAAGTTAAAAAAACATAAAATATCCCACAAAACATAAAATAAAAATTTTTCTAGAATAAATTTTAAAATTCGGGCTTCGAGGTGCACTTTTCTATAGTCTGCACTACCCGTGTGCCAAATTTCATGGCTGTAAGTTTCATAGATTCGTCTGGAGGCCGCACACACACGTGATGCCGACGGACTCCACAACATTTACCACTGTTACTTTATTTATATAGGAAACACAGTACAGCCATCTATTTTTTTAGAAAAAAGCACTGCATATATATATATATATATATATATATATATATATATATATATATATATATATATATATACCTCGGACCCATTTTGATGTTTTAATTTTTTTAATCCGTGTAGTACATAAAAAAAAAACTATCAAATCAGTGCTGCTTTTTATTACTTCAGAATGCAAATGTTAACTTGTAATTTTATTAATTTTTCAAGTGACTTATTCTCATGTTTCTTGGACAATTTAGAATGAAAATGTCACTAGGCGCAAGGTACAACGCCCTGTTATACCTTGCTTACCTTTGTACCAACTTGCAAAAAACTAAACAGATAGAGCTGGCGACGGTCTGTTATCACCAAGGTATATCCGGTCCGAGGTAAAACAGGTCGCCCCCTCCCCCCTCTCTCTCTCTATATATATATATATATATATATATATATACACATGTGTGTGTGTGTGTGTATTGATAAATTCTTTTTACAAACATGTCATGTGAAAGGTCAAAGAAAAGGAAAATCCAAGACAAAGAATCCTCCTCAAGTCAAAGAAGTTGCTCCAGAGGTTTCCTCGATGACGGCTGATGATCCCCCGAGATCTCCGCTTCCAGAGTCACTGCTGCCAGATTTGGCGGCAGGAGCATCTAATGGTTCGTATCTATTACTTATTCAATAGTATAATAAGGTTGTTGGTGAACTATTGGTTTCACTGTTGCTTCATGATCTAGTTCAAAATTTGAGTGATTGCAGCAGGCTGTCCCACGGGAACAGGGTGTACCCTGTGGAATATGGGGGGAAGGGGGGGGGGGGGGAAACACATACATATGCGTGTGTGGGTGCGTAAATCTGAATATCACGTTAAATATGTAAATATTTTTCTTAATTATTTTCCTTACCTTTACTTTGAGGAGGGCTTCGCTATACGTGTGTAATTGACATAAAAAGGAATTTCTCAGTACTTTGTTCGATGTTAAGGCAAAGGACTTATTTAGATAAATTGGATTCCAGTATTAAACTGCCGAAAAAACTTTCTCACTGGTAGCCTGCTTTTTAGAACTCAATTCATGGGAAAATATTCGCGTAACCCTATAACTTTTATTGAAAGTTACGAACTACAATTTCATTAATTTCTGAATAATACTATTATCATTATAAAAAATAAACTTAAAAATGGGAAGGATGGAAATATATTGAATTTCTTCACCTGCCGTTGGATACTACTCTAAGAAACGTTTAAGAAATATGAGACCCTTTGAGTGATGTTTTATGGGAAAATTTCGATGTTTTAGGAAAGAAAACAAAATCAAACTTTCCTAAAGCATTAAACAGAAACTTAGTTCAGTAAATGACTGAATCTGCTCCAGTAATAAAAACTATGAAAATAAAAAGCGTATTTTGGTTTTCTCCCTCCTTACGCAAGTCCTAAAATGTTGCCTGGTACTTCTTGAGTACCCATCATTAGGCAATATCTGCCTTTCGAAGTGGCAACAATACAGAATAGCAATACAGAATTAAGGCTGCTGTGTACTAACCCTTTTGGACTAGCTCTCCTCAATGTTAACCTATGAAGAAAATATCTCCAACGATTGCCGACTTAGATATAATTTTTTTTAAAATTATACTCCGTAATAGAGAAAGAAATTTGACACCTTAGAGCATTTTTCGTTTTTCAAAATAATGCAAATAATATTTTAAAATTTAAATTATTCGGGGGAAAAATCTTGTATAGTGACATTTAGACGCTCATAAATTCCTCTGGTGAACGAAATTTATAAAAGGAATCCTGTTGCAAGTGGCAGTAAAGTTCAAGCTATCTGAAAATACCATTTGTATGGATTATCAACATTTATGGAGCTGTAAATAGTAGACAAATTTTCTCCATAGGTTAACATTGAGATGAGCAAATCCAATAGGGTTAGTATACAGCAGCTTTAAGGTTTAACAAAACGATAGACTAAATGGCCCGCTGTAGGCCTTGTTCAGACCACATCCGATCGTTGGGTTGTGTTACGGCATGTTCACACTGAGTCCGGAGTGTTACGTAGCGTTAGCGTAAGAAGTTTTTGAATCTCATAGTAAATTCATTGACCACGTTATACGTCAAACCAATAATCCATTGTCCTCAAGGTCACTAGAGTCATTCAAATTCAAATCAACATAATTGAAGATAGCGAGATATTTTAGTTCGTGGCGCCATCTCTTAGTCAAAATGGGAGATATTAATGGAAATGCATTGAAACTAAAAATAAAATAAATTTCACTATGTAAATAAAAGAAAAAAATGTCGGGTAATTTAACTAAGTATAATTAAAGTAAATTAAGTATGATGATTAGAGTGTGTTAATTCTGTTATAATTAATGCTTATTAATAATATTCTTTTGCATGTAGTTGATATTTTTCTAACCCTAATAATTTAAACCTCACTGTTGTGAACAATGATTATAGATTTTTTTAATTATTATTTACTTCGTTTTCCGTTTATATTGGGAAATGCGTCTTTATAGTCTAAGAAAGGGATTAAACACCGAAACCCATTCTTTTGTTGTGTTTGAGCAAAACGAATAGCAATTATATAAATTTCATTTAACAAGCCTGCGATAGATGGCGACACTGTTTCCCATAAATATTTGGAAATTGAGTCCCTTTCAGTCCTTTGAAGATTTCAAACACATCATTTTTCGTTCGTCCTTTTCCCTTGAATAACTTTTATTACTTCGTGATTGCAGGGATTGTTGACATGATTTGTGATTGGTTTGACGAATCGCGTGTACAATGAACTGAGCTATGATTAACATTTTTATCACTAACGTTACGTAACGCCATGAAAACACTGTTCAAGGGCATAGTGCTCGTACTAGAATGGCGAGTATTTGGTAAGATTTCGTTCGGAATACCAATTTTGGCGAACTCAATTCTACAACTGTTCCGCGGTGAAGTTGTACATCGAAAGCGCCCGAGACACTAGTTATGCATTGCAGTGAAACATGCAAAATTTTTGACATTCATAATTGTTAACGAGCATGCTATGGAAGTGAACATGGTGGCCTCTTCTCATGGGTCCATCAACCATCGGCAACGCGGTGTTCCACCAGTTATAACACAAATCTATTGAAACAAAGTTATATATTTTTTAAGATGCAAATACACATACATATTTTATATTTAACAGATCATTTTTCATTTGGTCTGTAACTTTGACCATTCCTCCAAGCAAAAAAGAAAATTTTGAAATTAAACAAATATGGGAAAAGATATTAGAAAATCAGAATTAAAGCTGATTGCAAAGTGTCTGAAAAGTTTGAAGAAATACCAGTTAAAAATTTTTTAACTTTAATTATAACAACAGCATAATTATAACTACCTACTCGAAAATTTTTCTTCTGAAAAGTAAAGACAACAACAACAAAAAAAAGGGATACACATTCTAATTATATAATTTAAGCATTGAAAGACTGATATCAATACATTAAGCATCCAAAAAGAATTGGAAAGAACCCTTTTTGGTACTTACGTATTATAGCTGAAGCTTGGCAGCCTTTAACCCTTGGCGTAATATTTACTCGCCAACACCTAACTTCACAGTGGCAACCTATTTCCTGCCCTGAAATTATAAACATTTCGAGCAGAAGCATGTTAAAATAATACAAATGTGTGGAAAACGTGGTTACTCCCAAGCTCTACGTGCCCAATAAGATTTATTTTTATTAAATACAAATTTTAAGGGGGTTAAAAAGGGCATAACCCCCTGCCCCCCTCTAAAAACACCCATTGTATCTTTGGAACCATAGGGCCTAGGAAGTTGAAATTTCGTATAGTGGTTCCCATAATCCCTAGGTGACTTCTAAGAAATTTTTTATTTTTTGGAAACTGTAAATTTTAAGGGGGTTAAAAAGAGCTTAACCCCTTGCCCCCTCTAAAAACACCCACTGTATATCTGGAACCGCAAGGCCTAGGAAGCTGAAATTTCCTATGGTGGTTCCTCTTAAGCTCTAGGTGCATACCAATAAATCATTTTGAACGCTCGAAATTTAAGGGGCTTTGCGCCCCCCCCCATAAAATCCTACTGTATCTCTGGAACCATAAGGCCTAGGAAGCTGAAATTTTGTATGGTGGTTCCTCTTAAGCCCTAGGGTCACACCTATAAATATCTTTTTAAAGTTCAAATTTTAAAGGGTTTAGCCCCCCCCCCCAAAAAAAAAAAGAAATAAACCCACTTCCAGGCCTTATGATCTCTGGAATCATAAGGTCTGGAAGCTGAAATTTTTGTTGGTTGGTTTTCCTTGAGCCCTAGGTGCACACCAATAAATCTTTTTTTACATTCAAATTTTAAGGGGTTTAGTCCCCCCCCCCAAAAAAAAATATCCCACTGTATCTCTGGAACAATAAGGCCGAAGAATTTTGCATGGCGTTTCCTCTTAGGCTCTAGGTGCTGGCCAAGAAAGATGTTTAACAAGCAACTTTTTACGAGGTTGTAAAGTGGTTTTAAATCCCCAAAATAAAAATGAAATATCCAAAACTCGTATTTAAATTCGGATCACTGTCGTTAAATTCTGCGATGAACTCCTTATGAGAAATGACCCCACCTTACTGCTAAAGTTAATTGAAATTAAATGAACCAAATGACATAATTCATGGCACTCATGTAATCTGTGGCGAAGCACGTGTATTCAGCTAGTATGAAATATACGAAAGCAGTTATTAAACATGCATCAACATTTTGAGCAGCAGCATGTTTAAAAAAGTATTTGGAAAACACATGGAAAAGTTTTAAAAAAATAAGCAGCTGAAGAACATGATTTCGCTATAGATGATTTTAGATCTAATTAAAAATTTCATATTAAAGACAAAATAGGAATACACTCTTAGACAAACAAAAGCGACGCGCCAAGAAGGGGTAATGCAAATTAGACACAAATTGATATGCATACAGGTTTCGACGGAAAACGCAAATATTTAAAGTTTGGCAATCGGGATTTTAAAGTAATGGCAATCGGGAACCGTAGAACCAGTTTTCCTTCTGAATTCTGAGTGTTTTGCCGCAATCTTTAATATTACATCTCCAGCTACTAGTCGATTAAAATAGGCATGCATGTTGTGAAAGTTAGGGCATACACGCTGACTGGGCAAAATTCCACGGATCTGGAAAAAAGACACTGCATCTTCTTCCTTTTGGCCTATATTACACTATCAAAGTTCTTTGACAAATATATTTTTTAAAAGTTATTTGTATCTTTTATAACAGTTATACACAAAAGAAATGCTATAACCTCAAAATACCCCTATTACACTATCAAAGTTCTATGACAAAGATCTTTTATAAAAGTTATTTCTATCTAATGGGGCTAAATCCCTTAAAATTCGAGCTCTTAAAAAAGATTTATTGTGTGTAGGGCTTAAGGGGAAGTACCATACAAAATTTCAGCTTCTAGACCCTATGGTTCCAGAGATACAGTGGGATTTTTTAGGGGGGAGGGGGTTAAACCCCTTAAAATTCGAACTCTTAAAAAAAATTTATTGGTGTGTACCTAGGGCTTAAGGGGAACCACCATGCAAAATTTCAGCTTTCTAGGCCTTATGGTTCCAGAGATACTATGGGGGTTTTTTAGAGGGGGGTTAAGCCACTTTTAACCCCCTTAAAATTTGTATTTTTCAAAAAGATTTTTTAGTGGGCACCTAGGGCTTAAGGGGAATCACCATACGAAATTTCAACTTATTGGGTCCTAAGGTTTCAGAGATACAATGGGTTTTTTTTTCAGTGGGGAGGGGGTTAAGCCACTTTTAAACCCCTTAATATTTGTACTTTTTAAAAATATTTCTTAGTGGGCATCTAGAGCTTAGGAGTAACCACCATGCAAAATTTCATCATCCTAAGACTTTTCCTTTGAAAGATTTGCGTTTTTAACATACTCATTTTGAATATTTTTCATGTATTTCTGTTTTGTCATTAGTGCGCAATTTTTAATTAGAGCTAAAACTATTTCGAATCGAAATCTTGTTCTTTATCTGCCGCGTTTTCCACACATTTGTATTTTTTTAGCATGCTGTTGCTCGAAATGTTGTTTATAACATTCGGGCACCGAAATCTTTTATAAAACTTTGACGAAGAACCCAACTTTTATAAAAGTTATCTTTTATCAAAGTTGAGGTATTACACTGTCATATTTCTCGTCAAACTTCTTTTATAAAAGATCTTTGTCAAATAACTTTCATAACCTAAAAAAATAAAGAAAACCTTCAAAACGAAACTTAGAACGGGAGCGAATAGCAATGAATGGCGAAAACAATACTATCAACAAGGATGGGGCGCATAATTGGCGCTTTATTGCCGCTTTTTCGCCAAACCGCAAAGCTTCAGCTATAATACGTAAGTACCAGAATGGTATATTGAAAAATAAAATGTCTCTCCGATTCCTTCGAAAGGAAAAGTACGCTAGCGCGCCAGGAAATGATTTATAGTCTACCTACTGAAAATTAGTTATAAGAAAGTATAAGAAATAAAAGTATGAAAAGGATAAAAGTAAGAAAAACAGGCATGGGGTTCTTTACTTCCCTCATTTTTATTTTGTTACTCTCAATTTTTCTTTATATATGCCCTTACTTCTTATAACTGCCTACAGATAGCGCCACCAAATAGAATTAATTTTTTCATGTGTTGAAAATATTTTAGGTTATAATGGTGTATATTTTTTCTGCTCTTGGCAGACTTTTTCTATCTTCTTTCATATTCTAAAATGAAGAAGAATTTACAGAAATATAAAAATTTGGATTAAAGTAATATTATTAGATTAAGGAAGGAGTAAGGTTCGTCACTTCCCTCACTTCACTACTTTAATTATTTTTTCATCTATAGCCTTACTTCTTATAAAGGCCTACAGATGGCACCACTGAGTAAAATTAATTTTCATGCGTTGAAGATATATCAGGCTGGATACGCGTAAATTTTTTCTGGTCATTTTTTTCTATCTTTTTAACTTTTCTAAAATGGAGAAATGAAAAAATTATAAAATTTCAAAAATCGAATAATAAATTATAAATATATATATATACATATATATATATAACACTAAGAACCAACGTTGGAATTAATTTTCATGTGTTAAAGATATGTCAGGTTGGAATCGTGCAAATTTTTTCTGGTCATGGCAGATTTTTTTCTATCTTCTTAACTTTTCTAAAATGGAGAAATGAAAAAATTATAAAATTTCACAAATCCAATAATAAATTATATATATATATATATATATATATATATATATATATATATATATATATTATATATATATATATATACACATTATATATATATATATATATATATATATAACCCTAAGAGCCCCCCCCCCCCCCTCCAAAACTGTGGACTGGAGCCGCCACTGATTATAAGCTGTATTTTTTTTATTTAACTGTCTTATCATAATTAAATTTTGCTTATAATAAGAAATAAATATAAATTTTTTTTGCTATATTTTAAACTTTATAGGGAAAAACCCAGATTTTCAGGGATTTTCGAAAACTAAACCTTAAAACAGATATAGTCATTGAAATACCCAGGTTTGGGAGCACTGCTTGTGCCCGCACGAAGACGTTTTTTGGAGTGAATGGATTTTTTCTTTATTTGTATCTTGAGGTCTCCACTTTACTACGATCTCTCCTCCCGAAAATGTTAAGTAATCACATCTGTAAGAAAAATTCTTTTTCAAACATGTCTAACAAAGTATGGATTTATTTTTATTAGTGCCAGTGAACGTCACCGAACATTCAGATGATGGAGAAGAAGTAGGTGCTCCTACTGTCCCTGTATCTAATGAAGAATTGAATGTTGAAGGCTTCGTTGAATCTGCTGTAGATTCCTTAGCTGATGACTTGGATGATTTTGGATTTACTGAATACAAAGGTTTGTGCTTCTGAATAGTTTTATAGTATAATAATAAGTTATGAATATCAATGATATCTAATGTTATATTTTATTTTGTAAATTTTTTTTTTCCTCGGCGTTCACATTTGAGATTTGTCAGTGTGTTTCCCCTTTTTGTGTGTAATAGTGGATGCAAAATAAAACGTATAGAACTAGCTATACAGACATCGTATGAAACAAATAAAATGTATACACTACAAAGTTTTGGACTTGAAGTGTTAGAGAATAAAAGTTATTTAAAAACATTTCTTTTTCTAGGATCAAAATATAATTCCTACGTAAGTTTTCAACTATGTTTTTTATATGTTAGTAACACTCTTCTCTTTGTAAAGAAAACTTCATTTTCAATATCTGCAATCAATATACCCCTTTCCCTTCTCTCTCACACACACATCTATATATACTACTAGCATTATTGACCGGCGTTGCCCGGGTAGATATATAGATATAAAATATTTCATGCATTCCATCAAAAAAATACTGGGCTGCATCCTCCGCTCTTCATGTTCATCTGGCCAGACAGAATGCGCTTAGCGCGTTTCTACTGAAATGATATACAATCAATAACAAAGAAAGAAACTTTGAGGCTGTGGACCTTCTTCTGATTATATGTCTGATTTTATTGAGAATTAATAACACAGTGTTGCGTGATTCGCACGTTTGGATTGCATAAAATTACTGCTTAATTATTTTTGTTAGATACTGTTTAATTAGATTTAATTAGATTTGTTTGATCCACTGCTTAATTAGAAATAAGTTTGATAATTTATATTTGCCTTTATTTTTTATTTTTCTCTTAAAAACGCAGTTTTTTCCACATCACCTAAGAGACGCACTTTTTTCCTCATCACCCAAGAGGTAAAGTGCAAGATACGTTATTCCCTTTATTTCATCAAAGTAAGGCAGGATTCCGCATGAAGCCTAGGCTCAAAGTTTCTTTCTTTCTTATTTTTTGTATATCACTTCAGTATAAACGCTTTAAGCGCATTCTGACTGGCCAGATGAACATGAAGAGCGGGAGGTGCAGCCCAGTATTTTTTTGATGGAATGCATGAAAAATTTTATATCTATATATCTACCCGGGCAATCATTCTTTAAAAATAATTTCATTAATTTTCTTATGCCTTAATATAACTAATGGACTAATAGTTCGGAATGAAAGTTATGTGTCGTTATGTTTCTCTGTTTAAAGAGCTTTACCTCCCACTGCTTAAAAAATCCCAAAACTCTAAAAGATTTATCTTATATGATTTCACGGTTCTTATATGATTTCATGGAATAAGTAATTCAAATACATATCGTATGTTAACTCTGTTTCGCGAACTTAGGGGAGAAAACCTGTAGAACTCTTAAACTTCTTCCCATTTTATGATCCTCAAACAATTAATATATTTAGATCAACAGAAGGCTTCCAAAAACTGGCCATGCGACAAACTTAATTTTTCTTTTTTTTTTCTTCCTTTTTTTTCCCAAATTTTATTAAGTTCTATTTGTTTGAACGTCATTGTCTAAAATTGTCTAGAGCAGCGATTCTCAACCTTTTTAGATCCACGACTCCACTAAACGTAAAAAAAAAAATAAATAAACACTTCGCCCTCCCCCTCCCCGTCATCCCCAGACCAACTCTCAAACCACCCTCTTTTCCCCCGCGTATCGAATTTGACTGGTTATGGTGAAGGAGCTGTATCCACATTTAAGAGGTGCGCTTAGGGGCACAAAAATCATTAATAAATTTGCAAAAAAAAAAAAAAAACTAATTGAGCCCCAAATTTCGTTTTTGTTGCGTTAAGTTTCTCGGGTCCTAAACATTAACTGTGCCGAATTTGGTCCCGGTGGGTGAAACAGTCTATGATTCTATAGCGGACAAACAAACAGACGAGCTCTTTATATATATATAGATAAAACAGTCAGTGATTGACTGACAGATAACGCACAGACCAAACCGCTGGACTTAAAGGCCTGACATTTTTCATGGCGATTCTTCTTATACTGTAGGGGAGCACTAAGAAGATTTAAAAAAAATTCTTTTTAGATTTTTTAAATTAAATTTTTAAGCTGTTTTTGTAAATTCTTTTGATTTTGCATTTGAAATAATAATCTGAGTGTTATAAAATTTATATCACAAGAAAGATCATAAAAATTCCTTTAAAAAGAAATCTTTTTCGAATCTTTAACTCCATTTTCTGATTTTTGGTGAATTTTGAAAGATTAATTTTTAGAATTTAATATGTAATATGCTGATCACAAAATTTCTTTTCTTTTGTGATTCTTTAATTTTTTACTAATAATTATTGATAATTACTAATGAGATACTAATAATTTTGTGTCACGTGCATGACGACGAAATAAATTGACGAAAAAATATTAAAATACAATCAAAGGTAAAATTTTACCACTAGACTAATTGAGATGGAAGTTTTTAAAGAATTTCATTCAAATTAGTATGTTTTATGGATAATAAATTAAACTTATATATAAAACAGTTCCGTGACTGACTAACATACCTCACACAGACTAAACGCTGGACCTAAAGGGCTGAAATTTTAACAATCTATAGACACTGTCTGTAATTCAGAT
Organism: Dolomedes plantarius; assembly: GCA_907164885.2. NCBI lineage: Eukaryota > Metazoa > Arthropoda > Arachnida > Araneae > Dolomedidae > Dolomedes > Dolomedes plantarius. Next base: position 150,561,036 of record OU015493.1, read on the forward strand.
GATGCCGTTAACTATCCCGTAGAGTTTTTAAATTCCCTTAAACCACCAGGTCTTCCATATCATAAACTCTCTTTGTGGAAGGACACACCCGTAATGCTCCTACGGAATTTAAAACCACGGAAATTGTGTAATGGTACTAGACTACAAATCAAAGCCCAGCTTAAAAATTTAATCGCAGCTATTATTTTAACCCGATGTGCTCAAGGAAAAAAAGTGTTCGTACCACGCATTCTACTATGCCCAATGACCTCCCCTTTGACTTTAAGAGATTGCAATTTCTCCTCAAAGTATGCTTCGCCATGACGATAAATGAGTCTCAAGGCCGAACTTTAAAATACGCTGGCGTAGATTTTAGAGAAAATTATTTCTCCCACGGTCAGTTTTACGTAGCTTGCTCACGCATAAGTTCACGGACGAGCCTGGTAATATTAGTTCCGCCCAATGAAGAAACAAAAAATATTGTTTATAAGGATATCCTCTAAAAAGCAATTTCATTATTTTTCCATTGCAATTCTACTAAAATGTACTCCGTAGCGAATCACGGGTATTCAGCTAGTATACATACATACATACATACATACATACATACATACATATATATATATATATATATATATATATATATATATATATATATATATATATATATAAACATATGTTACCGTGAAAGACCGAAATTGGAGAATGTCGACATTCACCGGTGAATGTCAACACAAACCAAATACGTCAGTGAAAGACCAAATATTTGGTTATATTCTTACACATTCGGACTATCACCGGTGCATGTCGACAAGCACAGATATGCTCTGGTGGATGTCGAAACGAGAAACCTCTAACAGTACTTTAAATGCTCTCAAGAAGTCTTTAAAAGCTTTCAAGAAAAGTACTGTAGTATACTTTCTGAAGTGATTTCTGCTAAAACTAAGTGCAGTACACCTTTGGATTACAGACAATTAAAACGTTATGGCGTTTTCAAAATTAATGAGGAAGAGAAATTAATTGTACCATTAAAACCAGGGGAAATAAATGTACAATATTATGTTACCAATGATGAATTGTTCAGTATACTATCTGAAACTCAGCTGTTATTGCAATAAATAAGATTGCATAACTTTAATCACATAATTAAGTAAGTTTATTATTGGAGTTATTTTCTTTTCTCATTTAGAAAGTACTTTTCGTTTTAAGTTCAACAGTTTATTTATATGTATTGTTTCTTAAGCTTTCTCCTATTTTGACATATATCATAATATGCTTTAATAATAAAAGTATGATTTGAAAACGTAACAAAAATATTTTTATTCAACATTCACCATCAGTGCATGGTGAATGTCAACATTTGCCGGTGTAAGTGAGAAATAAGGATATTTAGCAAATACAGAGGCTGTTCGCACATTTTTTAGACGATTTTGGTAAGCGGTAATAAAAAATCGTTTGCTGCAAAAGAAATAATTGCAATTGTA